>JARUHE010312973.1:0-11905 GCA_031471125.1 Archaeomysis grebnitzkii | reverse complement strand
TTAAATAAATATTATTTGTTTTGATACTATTATTAGGAAATTAGTAATACTATTAAATAAATATTATTTGTTTTGATACTATTATTAGGAAATTAGTAATACTATTAAATAAATATTATTTGTTTTGATACTATTATTAGGAAATTAGTAATACTATTAAATAAATATTATTTGTTTTGATCCTGTTATTACAAAATTAGTAATACTATTAAATAATTATTCATGCAATTCTAACAAAATTATAATTTAGGTTTATTAAATGTTTTAACATTAAATTGTTAAGGAAGTTGAGGTAAGCTCAATGTTCTTTGAATATGGATCACCTCACTTGTGTTATTATTGATCCAAATAATTTACAATTTTTACGTCATAATTGTGAAGGATTTTTTTTAATTTTGAAGGTAAAAGTTAAATTTTCTTTCATGTTTGTGTCAAAAAAAAATTTTCACATGACATTAAATTAGAATTTTATTTTATGTAGTTATGAAAATATAAAACTTTAAAAATATAAGAAATATGAATTAAAAAACTTTATAAAAAACTTTAGGTAACTTCAAAAAGAAAAGGTAAAACATTTACTGTATGGTCAAACTTAAAAAAAAACATCAAATAAAACTTTAAAAAAATTGAAAAACTTTAAAAGCAAAAATATTCAAACTATAATTTTTTTTTAAAAACTTGAAAAAAGTTTAAAAAGCTTAAAAAATTTAACATTAAGATGGGATGATTAATTTTCGAAGGTTGGGTTTGTAAATTAAATTTTTTATTACATTTCAAACTTAATAAACAGTTTAAAAATGTTTAAAGTAATAGTAGTAACAAAAACAATAATACTAAGAATAGTCATTTTAATAATAATGTTGTTTTTAATTATAATAATAATGTGTTATTCAAAATAAAAATAATACTCACAGTAATGGTAAAAATGAAATGAATATCTGAAACGGCAGTAAATATAATAATATTAAGAAAAATTATCGCAATAATAACATTACAAAATATTAATAATAATAATAACAATAATACTACCAATGATAGTAAAGTTATTTTAAAACATCATTAATGAAAATAACGTTAATAATAACAACAGTACTAACAATATTTTAAAATATTAGTAATTATAATAAGTCCAATAATAATAATATAAAGAATTACATATAAAATAACATTAATAATAATACTAACAACAAAGATATCAGAAATACAATTATTATTATTATTATTATTATAAATAATAACATGTAAAATTAAATTAATAACAATATTAATAATAATAATACTAATAGTAAATATAATTATTATTATTATTATAAATAATAGCATTAATAATAATACTAACAGCAAAAACATAAATAATATTATTATTATCAATAATAACATATACAATACAATTATTAACAATAAGAATAATATTAGTACTAAAAAGTAAAATACAATTATTATTATTATAAATAAGAATATAAAAAACACAAATATTACTATTATTATTACAAAAAATAATAGTATAAATAATAATAATATATACAATAAAATTAGTAATAATAATAATACTAACAGCAAAAACACAATTATTATTATTATTATTATTATAAACAAGAATATAAAAAACACAAATGTTACTATTATTATTATAAATAATAATAGTATAAATAATAACATATACAGTAAAATTAATAATAATAATAATAGTAGCAGCAAAAATACAATTATTATTATTATTATTATAAATAATATAGATAAAAAAGATAAGATTTGATGACATTCTTTTCAGCAAATTAGCATTTCCTCATAAAAAAATGAAGATGAGCAACAATTTATTATTTTATTATTATTATTGTTATTTTTTTATTATTGTTATTTTTATTATTATTATTGTTATTATTATTATTTTTGTTACCATTATTATTATTATTATTATCATTATCTATATTTACGTTAATATTTTATTGTTATTATTATTATTATCATTTGTTTTATTTATATTATTATTATTATTATGCCAAAATTTTTATACACCGCACACTCACATCGTAATCTATAATTATAAACATTAATAAAAAACAATTTTCAATCGTATTAGGATGCGTTTTTAACCCGTCATGATAAAATATTCAATCAGGATACGATTTTGATTAAAAAAAAGTTGCCGAGAACGTAGCTTCGATTTCCCTTTGGTAAAATAAAAATGTTTCCTAAGTATAAAAAAAAACATTTGGGTCTTACATACATAGCATATCTAATACAGTAAAACTCCTGAAACGTAGAATAATACAAACTTCAAATACGATTTACTTGAGCTGATATTATTTATTTCTATATTTTTCAAACATTTCCATTGTTTAATAACTTTCAAATAAGCTATCTATTATCTAAGATATAAGATTTTTTTATCTGAAGCTCAACTCGTTTTATAAACTTCAACTTGAATCATATAACCACCAACTGGTTGTCTTTTGTCTTTCTAGACAACAGGCTCTTGACATTAACACTTTCGTGTTATTTCTTTATAAACTTAAGGTTTTTCTTAACCTTTTTTCTTTTATCTCCACCAATTGTCAAGTTCTTAATGAAAGACACCTGAGATTATAATTGATTTATTAGAACATTAATTGATTTATATAGTGATAACTGTAGTTATCCTACAACTAGACCTATCAGCAGTCTTTAGCATAGTGAAACATAATAGACTCATTAAAATTTTACATCATAATTTCTATATTTGAAGAAAGGGTTTGTTATGGATACAGTCAATGTGGAGTGAAACAAATAATTTGCCTAGGCCCCATACAATTCAATGTTTACATACTACTACAGATTAATATTCACCTACATTAGCTAACTGTGCTGGTAAACATCAGATTTACCGTTCCTTTTAACCTGATCAATCGACTTATATGGAAACTCGCAATGAAATAGACGTATGTATTAACACAATCCATAATTTTTTACTAACTCACAATCTTCTCATTAAGGATGCAAATACTGAATATATTGTTATAGGTACCAGCAAATAATTCAATCTAATTAATCTAATAATATTAAAGATCAGATCTGAATCAATTCCGTCCTCTACAAATGCCAAACATCTTGGAGTCATCTTTGACCAGAACTTAACTTTCAGAAATCATACTTCCTCCACCTGTAATAAATTATTTTTATTTTAGTTTTTTTTTAAAATGTTATACTTTATTTTTGTTTTAAATTGTTATAACACTATAAAATAAAACTTACTTTATTATAATATTACTATATTATTAATGCAAAGTCATAAGTTTAACAAAAAAACATAATATCTCAAAAAAAACAACATAAAACAAAAAAACTCATAAAAGACGTGTTTTTTATGCAAAAAAAAACCACCGAGGAAAACGTTTATTGCAACATTACGTATGTTATATGCAATTATTTAGTAAACAGAGAAGATGTAAATAATTATCTATTCTCATATTGTTTTGTGCTGTATTATATACATATAGGTTAATTTAATATAATATAATATTCGTGTGTTAGGAATCAAAATTGTGAAATAAGATCGCCGTCCCAAAAAATATTTCTTGAAATAGGAGACTCGTTAAGTGAGATCATACGAATTAGGAGCTTTCCCTGTTTACAAAAAGGTAAATTGTTTTTGTTAGAATATTAAACAAATTGAGCCTTAATATACGTTGTTCAAAACAAAAACAGTTATACCATTCTTCATCAACTATGTTGGCTATTGTTCCACATTCAATCTAAAATGTAGTATTAAATACAATACAACAACTAGTTTCATAAATTACATACAATTAACTTTGTTAATTCTCATTATTTTGTGAATTCAAATACTACCAAATATTTGATTCCAAAATTGTCTGTTCGATACAAAATGATTTATACCATTACGCTAAACTTCTCTTTGTAAATCGATTTATAAACTATAAGTAAATAATCTCTCGTGTTTAGTGAAATTAATTGTTTTAAGAAAGTGATTGCATTTATTAATATTATTTCTTTATTTGATATGTATATGTGCAATGTTATATCGAATGATTGAAAATAATAGCCTAAATATCACAATTATCAAAATAAAAAACATAAAAATAATAGACCAGGCCTCAAAGTTATAATATTTTATATACTATACTATAGTCTACTTGCTTTAACCTGTATAAAGTTCAATAGACCTATACATATTTTTATATGATCAAGTTTTAGTTAAAAACTTGATTCGAACTTAACGTACCCTTAAACAATAAGGTTGTTTCAAGATGTTTACGAACTTAAGAAAACCCTTAAATATATTTGTGTAATCATTCACCAACTAAGGTTCTTATCAATGTTTTACAAACTTGTGTCGTATGTACCTTACAACAAACAGTCGTATGTGTCGTATGTACCTTACAACAAACAGTCGTATTAACTTTGTAACAAACTTGTTCGTCACAAATTTTTTTCATATGTACCTTATAACAAACTTTTGTATTAAGTTTGTCAGGTTGGTAGTAGGATTGTTTTCAGCTTGGTGAGTGATTTTATAAGGTTCATTTAACCTTTCAATTGACGGTTTTCTCAAGTTCGTAAAGATATGAAACAACCCAGTTTTTTAGGGGTACTTCTTATATTTTTAATAAGGAAAAACTTAGATTTCCGGATGGGATTTAGTTAGTCTAAATAAATCATGGTTCTTATTGAGGTTAAGTATGTTTTTAAGGTGGGGATCCCCATGGTAAAACCAAAACCATGTCTTAAGCATGTTAAATAATTGGTCTGCCCAGCTCAAAGATTATTATAAGAGCAATGAAAACCCAAGTCTTCAGCAAGCTGTTCCTTGCTAAAACCATACGAGTTGGGGGACTATCCCTATGCTTAAGCAAACCTCATGCTGACTGGGCAACAAAAACCTTCAACCACCCATCAACATCAACATCAACAACGACATCAACGTAACATCAGCATCATCGTCCGTTAGGTAAACTATCTATGGAGGTTTCACTCGATAAAACGTCTTAACGCATAATAGTTAGAATTAAAGTGTCAACATTGTTTCTAAATTCAATAACCACACACCAACATCATCATCATCGTCCGAAAAGTAACCCATATATATAGAGCTTTTGCTTACTATGTTCCCGCGCTTGATAAAAACGAACATTTTGATAAATAAAACTACATTAAAAGTCAATGAAAAGTGTCTCCATTCAAAATATTTAACCAAATTTAATAAAATATGTTCCTTAATTTTATATTTTGGGTTTGTCATCTATGTTTACAGTATTATCAAACATACACATGGTTCACATAACCCTCAATCATTATGCAGGTAAGCAGTGATACTATCCAGACAAAGTTTCCTATAATGTTGATACATAAAACAAATATGAAGTTACTCAACATAGCGTTACGAAACAAAGTGTCAACTGAGCTGAATAACAACAGCGCAGGTGTCTTTGCAACACCTGAAAGAATTGCAAATAATTAGAAGTCTAAATCAATTTATTAACACAATTCTCATTTAATTTTAATTTCATCCAGCTTTTGAAGTAATTACTAGAATTAATAGATTATTTAAACAAGAATGTGTTCAATTAAATAGAAAAAAATTAACACGGACAAAAAAACATCTATAAAATTTATAGAATTTTATTTTTAACCGTTACTTTATTTAATAAACACTTACACTTTCATAACATTTTCTAAATAAAACTGTTCTTGAAGGAATAGCATAACCACAGAATACATGTTATTATGTGGTATAACCAAGTATAATCAAGTATTTCATATTTTCTAAGACTGGTGCACAACTAAATAATTTGTCTTCTACGTATAATCAAATTTTCTAGACTTTACTTAAAATAATTTGCAACATACTTCTATATTCATTATTTTTAATTGTACATAAGTTGACTACATATTTTGATGAAATTAAAACAAATTATATACAATTCGTATTGAACTATCTTGATCATGTTTAAATTGTGCTCTGCTAAAATGTTTAGTATTCCATGTACAGGGTATCCCTCATTCAAATAAAACATATTTAAGTATTAATTCAAAAACAACTTTATTTCTTCTTCAAATAACATAAAACTCACCTCACTTGTGCTATTGTCGATCCATACAACACCTCAATTATGTTTAGAAAAAAACATATTGTAATATGTCAGAAAGAAAGAACCAAAAAGGAAAATGCAAGAAAATAAATGCAGAAAAGAGTTGGTGTATAAAATGAAACTGAGATCATTTGTAAAAAGACACAGTGTCGTATAATTTTATATGATGTTTACATGACTGAATGGTTTATCAATCTTGGAGTAGAAGTTTTCTTTTGCTTTTCTCGCTCTTGCAAAAAGTAATTTCTATTTTTATTTAGTTCCCTAATACGTTTTGAAAATTATTAAAGAAAATGTCAATGTTTTTTTTTCAGGCTCACGTATGTTGATAAATTTTTTCAAAAGCATAAATATATTTGTTTTGTTTATTAATTGAATTGATTCATGTTTAGTAAATTACAGCTGGATTTTTGGAATTATACCCTAATCAACCATTATATTTCATTACATTTCATCCTCCTATGAAATTCAAGTGGTCTGTTTAAATGTATACATATGGTTTATTTATTAATAATAAGTTACCGATTGTGTAAATATATATGTGATTTAAATGTTGTTGAAGTTTGTTTATATTTGTTTTATGCATTGTTTTGTTTACTTTGATCGTTACTGTTTTCAGTAACCAGTTGAAATATACTATGAAACTGCGTCGGACACTCCTTATCCTCTTTAATTTGTAACAAAAAAGCAAATTTAGTGTGGGGCACTAACAAATACTTTTCACCATGCAGCCCAAAGGCACGTAATATATTCCTTGTTTATGGACTAATAGCCTATGTAACATGTTACACTTAAATCAAGGGCGGTACTTCTTGTTTGGACCAATAACATGACGCCCACGTTCTTCTTTTGAATTTGGGGATGGACAAATGAAGCTTCTGGGTTTAATATCGATTTAAAGATGGAACTGAAGCCATTAGTTTTCGGGTTGTTTTGCAGAAGGTGTAAAATTTTCTCAGAAGTTTGGGAAAACACAAACAAACATGCAAATTTCGGTCTTGGAAGTCTTGGAGATACATCTTTCGTAGCTACAATAAATTTATTTTGCATATTTGTTTAACATTTGAATTTCTGTTTTTTTTCAAATTAGTGTATGGCTTAGATGGAGTTTCCAAATATTTAAAGCCGTGATCACAACCAATTTTTTTTAATTCAATTCACTTTTTTGAATTAAATTGCGTCTTTTCAACGTGTTTTAAAAAAAAATACTTCAAAACGTATCACATATTCAAATCGTATCACAACGAGTTAAAAACACATAATTATTCGCCATAAGTTAAGTACATTTTTGAATCTACATCTACAAGTTCTTAATCCACTTTCTGAAATAAGGAGAACCGCCGTTTTGTTTCACTTTTTCAAATGTTTCATGATCAAAAATAACTAGTATATATTAATAATGAATGACGTATTGTTTAAAACTAAAACAAAAACATTGTTTCACCGGTAGGTTATATAAAAAAACAGTGTCACCGTTATTATTGCAAAGGTTGCTAGCAATGTATGAAAACTTCAGGCAAAAGATAATTGTATTCTTGAATTCAGAATTTGGTAACATCTAATTTTTAGTTAAATTTATAATTTTTATTTAAAACATTAACCTATTTGGGATTTATAAAATCATTTCTTTGTAAATACTCTTGTTAAATATAATTTATTATTAAAGATAACAATTTTTTTATTAATACATTAATAGATATATTTATTATCAAAGTATAGGGGAAGTCCGGGATAGTTCGGACGATTTTTAAAGAATTGCAGTTTTTAACTAAACTAAGAACAGAATCAAAAAAATTGTTATGCCATTTTATTGCTCATACTCTCAGGTTATATGAGTGCAAATAGAAATTTCAAAACTCTATTACTTTCGGTAGAATTTCAGTTTAAATGACACAAAGTGAAGTGTCCGAACCATCACCACTTGGAGGGATACACCGGATCCCTTGGAGGGAAGGTTCGTCCATTGGAGGTATGATTCGGACAACAATGTATAATGCATATTCTCTATTTTAAATTGATTGATTTTCAATAAAAATAACATTTGAGGTAATGAAACTATGTTTATAAATGTATTTATTCATAATATATGTATATTATTGTACAAAAAACTCATAAACATAAACATTTGTATTCTATACTATTTTTTCCTAAATAAATCACAACATTAAAGCTTAAAATTTGTTTGTTCTATTGAAAAATGAATACTAACGATGATGAAGGAACGTTAGAATTAAACACGTTAAATCAACAAATATAGAGGAATACTCGGATTTGGCCTGTCTGTAATTGACGATGGGGCAAATTCTTCTTCGCCAAATATAGATTTATTCAATGGAAATATTCCAGTGGATTTAAACCCAGATTTCACATTGACTCTGGTGGCTGATCTATCCCAAGCTTCGCACATTAACGGTGGTATGTCATATATCGTAGCTACTTTGCCAGAATGTTCTAGCATACAAGAGTTTAAATTTTGAGAATAAAATGTCTTAAATGGGCCGTATATACACCTATCTAATGGCTGCAGTTTATTGGATGTATGAGGCGGCAAGGTTAGCATAACTATTCCATGATCTCGTGAAAAATTGATAGAGTCAATGGATAAGGATGATTCATGGTTACCTTGTATCAAAATAATCTTATTGTTAATATCACACCAAGTTTGGTTTACAATATGCTCGAAAACACGAATAAAGTTGCTACTATCCATCCAACCATTATCGTAGAATAAAATAAACTTTGGTATTGAAAATAATGTTTACCAAAATGAAGTTAACCTTTACTATTAACATGCACGTCCAAACTACACTGGTCTTTAATATTAACATGCACGTCCAAACTACACTGGTCTTTAATATTAACATGCACGTCCAAACTACACTGGTCTTTATTATTAAGTTGGCATCCAAGATGAACAGAAGGTGGTTTGTAATTTATCATAACCTTAGCTCGTTACTATTTCCATTGCATATATATTCATAAAATAAAACCTCCGAGGTTTTTTATTTCCAAGTTTCAAATGTTTCAATTAAGACCCATCCTCCCAAGGGGGTTGCGGAACATTTCTGTACAACATACTTTTGTTCATTCATCCATGCAAGCATTTACATATTAACATTAGAGCCATACGTGATTGATTGTGCCCATGCTGTTTCAGGAATCATACAAATATACATTAAAAAATATAACTCTTAAGTTGTTTCATTCACTAGTTATAGTGACACAGAAAAACATACAGACAAACACACACATACATTCGCACGTGTTCACACGCAGACACACACGTAGATATACACATACAGAGTTACACACAATTTTATTTTATAAGCATTTAATAAATATGATAATAATCTGATAGCCTCAGATCTTATTTATATTATAAACATTGTTAGGAATGAATAAGTAATATATTTTACTTTATTATAAATCAAAATATATTTTTAATTCAAACTAAATTATACCTTTTGAAATATTTTACATTTTTTGCGAACAATAAAACATGATTTATAAGTATTTCAATAGACTTTATTATGAAATAAATATTACATTGAAGCTTTATTGACATTTATATTTATTTAAATTATAAATTTATTAAATTTTGTATTTTATTTCTGTTATATTCATTGAGATTTGGATTTTGGATTTCATTGTGTTTATGTTCATTATATTTTCTTTTCTAGTGCAATTTTTTACTTAAAATTTGTCCAATTCATCCATATATTATCTAGAATTTTGTCTAGACAGGAACTTACCCTTGGAAAGAGGGTAAGGGTTCAACCCTGACGACATCGACATCAAGGATATTGACATTGATAACGTCAACATTTCGGATTCTGAACCTGATAACCAAAATTAAAGGTTTCGATCAAATTTTTTTATCTTGTGACTTGTGTGTTTTTTTCTGAGCCACTTAACCTTAAAAACGAAACAACCAAGAACTTTGATAGCATGAGTAGTTGTTGTGGAAAGCTTTGCTGTTATTTTAGTAAAAAAACATTTGTATATACAAATTAAAAATAACATATACATATATAGACCGATAACTATAGGACAAGTGAGGTAAGCTTTATTTTATTTGAATGTGGGTTACCCCACTTGTGCTATTGTCCATCCATATGAACATGACTAACGAAAATGAACAAAATACATCAAAGTAGGATAGAGATGTATTATCGATATCGGTGGATGGTTTATTGGAACATTTTTCTTGTGCTAGGCAGTGACATATGGTAAAGTATCCAATTCGGAACAATTCGATAAACATCATAAAAATTTAGTTATTTGAATAACTTCAAGTTTTATAAAACAATTATTTAAGGTACATTATCCCTAAGGCCTATATGTTTCATTTATATTAAATGATCATTGCTCTGAAATATAAAAAATATAAAAAATAGTCTAACTTTAGTAAAAATACAAGTTTATAAAACAATTATTTAAGGACATTATTCCTAAGGCCTATATATTTCATTTATATTAAATGATCATTGCTCTGAAATATAAAAAATATAATAAATAGTCCAACTTTAGTAAAAATACAAGTTTATAAAACAATTATTTATGGTACATTATCCCTAAGGCCTATATATTTCATTTATATTAAATGGTCATTGCTCTAAAATATAAATATAAAAAATAGTCTAGCTTTAGAAAAAATATAAGTTTACAAATCCATAACAGCAACTCTCAAAATCCATTAAACCATTAAATCATTAAACTCCATTAAGATAATGGTTATTTATTTAATGCTTTTACAAACATTATTAGAATTTTTAAAACATCATAGATAATCATTTTTACCTTTTTCATGGAGAAAATATTTTAATGTGTCATTACTAAATATTAATCATTAATCAAAAAACAAAAAAGCACAACTTACTTTTGAGACCAAGTTAAGTTAGTTAAACTGAAGGGAGAACATTATACCACAAAATAATTTCTAGTTCTTAGCTTAGTTCTTACATTAAAGAATAAAATGTTTTATATTTAGTAATGAGTAAATTATTAAAATACATCGTACAGAAAATAACAAAAATATATGGAACAAACATTTTGTCAAAGCAGTCTTAGAAATGTTTATTTATCCTAAAACTTTTAAGTCTAAAACATTACTTTCAGTTTGTGTTCTTGTAACCTGGCTAATTTATGGCTATTAAACGACTAACTCTGACAACTGATTATCATAAGGATGAAAATACATTAAAGTTAACATTGAAAACAAATCTGGTTTAAGGTCCCAAACTCTCCCCGTCATAAATTAGTGAATTCAGAACATTGTAGTAAAAAAATCCGTAATATAGTTATTATGACTTCTACGAACCAACAGCACTGCAATCTATTCAACATCGTGTCCTGTTCAACAACCTAAATGAAATAAAACTAGCTTTAGTCGTATTCTCGACCACACTTTTTATTGATTTAAACCAAAATCGTATAACATTGTGGCAATGTGATACACATGAAGAAAAGTGGATTTAAATCAATAAAAATTGTGTTCGAGAACACTTTTCTTACGTGTGTCATCAAGAGAGCTAATCTTTAAGGTATCTTAAAGACCAATCAATTTGAGGTTTAGCCTCGAAATGTTTATGTAAGATGCAGGGAAGAGGCTCCTTAATACATGCTAAACGTCTCGGAAAGTTGGAGATGTGGAACTTAACATAAAGCGCATTATAATATTTCTACATCGCTTACAAATTTCACATTTTTCTTTGCTACAAAACCTTTCTTATTCGATTACAATGATGTTCGTTACATATATATATATATATATTTGTTTGTATATCGCAGGTATATACATATACACACACATATAT
>JARUHE010312962.1:0-11906 GCA_031471125.1 Archaeomysis grebnitzkii | reverse complement strand
ACGTTGTCAAAACAGCTGGGAAACTGCATTGGAATTTCAAAAGGGTTTTTGAAACTTCAATAAAATTATGGTTACTCATTTTTTTTCAATTAGATACTTCCAATTGCTAGAGGGAAGCCTGATCTCAATTGTTCAATACAATTTAACATAAAAAAAACTCTAAATACATAAACTCCGGCCCGGAAATTCGGAATTTGACCGTGCATTTCTATTTATTTAAAACTTACATGCGTCAGCCTAATTTAAAAAAAACTTGTGACCAATCTACCTATAAATTCGTAATTTATTTTATGAATCTCAGAAAATGGGTGTTAATTTTATGGATAGCTATAACCTTTTTATTCTGCACATTGTAATAAGTATAAATTTGGTTAACACAATAACTTTTAATAAATATTATATATTAGTCAACTATAAATAAATACTATACGTATATAAATCAAACGTTTTGCTATACTATTTCCCCGAATTTTCAATGTTCGCGGTAGCTTTTCTAAAAATTCTAGTTTGGAATATTTTAAATTTCCAATAATTTAATTTTCCTGTTTTTACACACTGGCCTATAGGATGATAACCATGCAGCGTGTAGAAAGAGAAAAAATAAAATATTTTAACACTAGGAATAATTAGGGTTTTGTTCATTTTGTATAAATTTCAAGTTTTAAACCTAGTGTTTTCATTATTTAGTACACAAGTCACTTTTTAACAGCAAACAGCTCCATAAACAAACACCAATCCATATAATGATTAATGAAACATATTTAGGTAATCAATTAGCCTAAATAGTAAATATATATATAGTTAGCCTTCTCCTATAACAAGCCATCCATGGAAATACTAATAATACATTCAGAATTACCTACCTCAACTTATTAATAAACTGCACACAGAAGAGTCATAACCATATCACTAGATAGTTATTTGATTAATGGAGAAAGTAAACATCGATAACAAACTGCTTTAATCTGAACCTGATTTTTAATTAATTCATTTATTTGCAATTATGTTAAATATAAAGATTATTGTTTTCATATTTTAATAGTAAATAGAACAAAGTTCTCTGTTAATTAGTTTAAATTTGCTAATTTGTCCTTTAACTTTAATTAAAGCAGATTTAAATGTTCCTAATCTCAACTTTTGCGACAAACCTGAATAATCGGTGATGCAAAAGAAAGATTTTGTTATTGTTTCATTAATTATTAAAATCATTAAAATAATTCAACAAATCAAATGACTATACGACTTACCTGTACACAGAAACCAGAAGTCTTAGAATATGAAACGTTTTGAGTTGATAAACACATTTAAACGTTAAACATTTATAAATTAAAGAATTCACTAGTCAAATTTATGAGACGACCAATTTAAGGGTCTAACAATCCAAACGGTCGCTAGATGGCATGGTTACAACTTCAGATTTGGTGCGATTTTGAACATTCAGATGATAAACATGTTAAGGTGTGTTTTACATTCTAACTGCTTCCAAACAGATTATAAAATTTAAAAAAAGTGATGTTTATGTCGAACAGTCATAGCTTTGTTAAATGTTCTAGAATAATTCTTAGAGTGAATTGTATACAATATAAGTTATTAAATTTATAAATAGCATAGAAATTAGATGTTGCTTAAGTTTTATAAGATATTTCTTTTAAATTATCAGAAAATGTAATTTAGGTATTTTACATACTGTAATCGTGATATGATTTAATGGGAATTTGAATTCCCATTAAATTACCCTAGTAAAATATGTTCGCAGGCCGTTATTTTTATGGCACTATTTTAAAATCAAGTACAGTAATTACAGCACTTTTTTAAATTTAACAGGTGAATACTATAATTTAAATTGAATATATAAAATAGGACTTTGGTTATATATACATAATTATTTTCAACAAAATTATATAACATAAATGAAGATCCTGTGTGGAAAGAAAAATAGATTTTTAATACCCTGTACATAAATATTAATTTCTGAAAAAAAATCCTATTAGTATTGGTTATTGTGGGGCAAACACTGTGAACAAAGCACCTGGGTTTTGCCCTTGTAGTCCAAGTAAGATTCCACAGACATTGACAAAGTTTCTAACTTGTAGAAAATTAACCTCATTCAATTACATTTTCAGTAGCCTACTTCTTCAAATAAAATACTTTAAAATTTGATGATTTATAAAATTATGGACTTTTTATTACCTAGGATTGCATATGTATTATTAATAATTTTTTTTATAGATAATTCCTAAAGATAATGAACAATCATGATTCATGGTTATACCCTATAATAATATAACTTTGGTTAGCTAAAACAAAATGATACAACAGTAACAACTTGTGTCTGTATGTATGCTTGCACACACGTTGAATGAACTTGACTGTTCGTTTCAAATCTCTACTGTAGGCTATTTTAAAAATAATTTCCAATGTAATTATTTTAATGTGAAAACGCTTTTAAAATTAACCCAAAATTATGACTTGTCAATAGGCTACAATAAATTTGTTAATATTTTTATTATTATTAACACTAGAAAAATGACAATCGGCTGTTTCAATTTTGTCTGAAAAATAGTTTGTTTACCAAAAACTATTTTACATGCTGTCAATTATTATATATTTAGTTTAAATATCAACATATTTTTTCACCACTACACTGTATCAACACCTAATCCGATTCATAAACATATACCTTTTTAGTTTTTAGAGTTTCATGCAATAATAAATTAACCACTATTATTTTAATGTATAAACTGGCCTTTTTCCAATATTTTCAAGGAAAAATTTATACCACTGGAATACAACTCACCTTGAATTATATGACAAAAGCTATATAAAAATGTTAACAAATACTGTTATGGGAGATTATTTCAAATAAAATTTACAAAATTGTAGCATTTAGGTGGTTTTAGCTTAAACAAAAAAAAACTTATTGTGAAAATATTAACATGGACGTAAATCGTCATCAAAGAGGTTGCGCTTTAGAGAATTATTTGCTTTGAAAGAGAAAAATCCCTAGAAGTTGCCAGTGACTGGTTTCTTTCTTCTTGGAATACAAAAACGTGATTTTTTTTAATGCTGTTGCATCAGTATCGTATCCTGACAAGTTAGAAACGACTTTTCTTCTTTTTTGAGTGCACCAACTTTCAGGAATACTTAATTTTTCTTCTTCTTTGTTCAAAATTTTTCACTTAAGTTAATCCATGAAAATGATCAGTTGTCTAGATACAAACGGCAAAAGCAAAACATCAATTGTTATACTTCACTAAATGGCACGGTCAAGTTATGGCCTGTATAATGTTCATTTATAAAAAATATTAGGGAGAAAGTTGAATAGAGCTAGTAACTTTACATAGGCATTTATTTTCAAAACTACTTGGCAAATAACTGCAATTTAGTGAAGAATAGTGCTAAAAATCTGGGTTTTTTGTCCTCTTCGACCCAAAATTTAGCACGAAGTGGTCCTTTTCTGCAATAAAAACTTATAAACAATAAAAAACAAACGACCTTTTCATAATAGAAAAATATTTTTTAGCACCCTGTAGTGAATTATGATCATCCTTGCAGTGCGTCAAGAGGGTCCTCAAAAATTTTTGAGAACATTTTTCTTATGCATTATTTCTAGTGAATAAATGTTATATTTATTGCTACAGCAGTTCCACATCGAATCCAAATATGTTTACAGCTCTTACACTAGTAGGCTATTAATCTACACTTTGAAAATATTAGATTAGAACTTTACCATCAAAAGTTTGACGTTGCAAATGAAAGACAAATATTTATTGACTTTTAAATTGAAATAATCTAAATATATATTAAAATTAAATTGATCTTTTTTTTACAAATAAACTGTCAAACAAATTTGCTCTAGCCTCTTATTGAAGTGCAGTTGAATTGAATTGTTTGATATTGCACCAATGGCCATATGTTTCTCATTGTTCAATGTGTACCATTACTTCAATGCTGATGTATATTATTTTTCTTAGATGTGGGATGGATTACAAGAATGCACAGTACAATATTAACCCCTTCAACAATGTTTGTTGCTCAGTATTTAAACATTTTTTAATTAGTCAAAAAGTTTTTTTTAAATGCTAAATGAGCATATTTTGTTTTCCACTGATTAAGTATCCTGAAACTACACCCTAATCAAAACCTCAATTATCTTGCTTGTAAAAACAAAAATAAAATCATATTTTGTTTGAACTTGTTATTCAAAAAATGTACCCCTATAACAATTTTAAATGTTTCAATAAATCATTTTTACTAATTATGAATGAAAATTCCTGCATCGTTAAAGTTATTTGTTTGTAAAATTAATATCAAATAAATTTTAAAAATTTAAATCGATGTAATTCAACGTAATTTAAAAATAACATCAACTGTTTTGGATCTTAATTTAAATATTTTGTATTTTATCGAGCAAGCTTGAGGTGAAGCAAAGATTTCAGCATCATCATTGAACTGTCAAAGTTTGAAGAGTGGCAGTATTAGGTAGCCTATTTGTTAAACAAAAGCTGTCAATTATGATCGTGTGTTAAATCATATCCATTCTTTCCCTAAAATGTATTTATTTTTATTTTAAAATAATTTTCTTTATACTTCTAAATTCTAATTAAGTTTTATCACTTGTAGATTTTTCATCTCCTTCCTCTTTACAGAAAAATGGATCAAATAACAGCTTTCATCGAACCTGCCAAACAATTCTCAAAAGATTCCATCAGACTGGTCAAAAGATGCACCAAACCTGACCGCAGAGAGTTCCAAAAGATTGCTCTTGCAACTGCTATCGGTTTTGCTATAATGGGCTTCATTGGATTCTTCGTCAAACTGATTCACATTCCAATCAACAATATCATTGTGTAAGTAATCCATCTTTTTTATAATACCATCTTGAGTCAACAACTGATTTAGAACTTAGTTCTATACTTATGCCTTTTAACCATAATCCTGTAACTTTTGGAAGTAATCACTGGGAGGTGCTATTCAAGTAATCATAATGGTAATGTTCATTATCTGACTAGGTTAATTAATCTTTTCAAATTATGTGACTGATGGCACTTTTTGTGTGGATTCAAATTAATCAAATTGTTTTTTCACTATCATTCTCTTGTTTATATTATCCATTGTGTGGATATCCTATTACTGTTGACCTATTGTTTGAAGGTTAGAATAAAGGAAAACGTACAGTTTTGAAGATATGATGTAATCCAAACAATCTGTTCAAATTCTTCAGGTTGATTTCTAAACGTTCATTTTTGGATAAATCTGAATTTCGCCTTGCAATTTTCATTCCAATCTTTGGTTATTTCTGATCAAAGTTTTTTCAACACTAATTTGGGCACTCACCAATAACAAATCCTCAGACCCATGGTTTCAAATTTCATGTGCAGATTGTTTTACTGAGTGTCCACATTTGTATACATTCACTATTCAATTCAATTTACTGCAAGGGTACACGAGGCCAACCTTTGGGTTGGTCCTCCCTCAGTTTCAGGTAATAAATAGGCTTCACTCTACTATAGTTGTGCTCTAGCACTGTCTGTGATCACTCCCATCCTCCACAATCGCCTTTTCTTTCATATTTACTTTATTTCTTTTGTTATTTTCACTGTATTGGGCATTTTCCCCATTTGTCCAATCAGTACTTTTATTTCTTCCCCTTCATCCATCTTTATTCTATCCAATTCTTCTTCTCCAAAATATCTCTTAAACCAATTATTCTGACCTTTCTCTGAAGTATTTGGGCATTAAGCTATCTATTTCTTCTAAATTATGTTGGCTATTATAAGTTCAATTAATCTGTCATTCAGGTTTTTGTGTTTTACTAAAATAAGACTAATATAATGCTGTGAATTTCATATTCAACTAATTCAATTATTTTTTCAGGGGATCATAAAGAAATCAATTGCATTGGAATAGTTGTAAGGAAATTTTTATTGGTTAAAATGTTATTTAATTAAATTTTTCTAAATTTATGTTTTTACTTTTCTTTTGTTTTGTGAAGACTCACTTTATGCAACCGTTAAAAACTTGACCTTTTTAATTTATATTTTTTTTATAAAATAAATATTTAAAGTTTGTTTTGTATACTAACCATTAATGTGTTCAGTCTGCATATATAAATATATGTTTGAAGTTATCGTCAAACTGCCAGTGAAGAGATGTTTCATTGGTTTAGTTCTAATTCCTTCCAAGCCATGATGGAGTAGTTGAACATGACAGTTGGAAGAAGATTAATTTTCAATTCAAAAATCTCATTCACACTCTAGTTTGAGTATTCCAAGCTGTTCAATGAGTAGTTTTAATATGGGTTTCTGCCTCTAGGATCTTGCATGACAAGTTAACCTGGCTGGAAAAAAGAAACCTTTTGGCAGCTTATTCTTAAAGGTATATCATACTTGATGTGGATGATGATAATGTAAGTCTAAATATATGACACTAAAGAAGGTTCATAAAATACTAAGTGCTCAAATTGTTATTAATTCAGGCATGCAACGATATATCCAAGAAAAGTTATAAAGTATACATTGTAAATAACCTGATGTTTTGGAAACACTTAAGTATTAAGAATATTTTGTGCTAAGATACATATTCAAGTCTCCAATAAACAGTGATGCAGTGTACATTACTAATTCCCAAGTAATGTTGTATGAAGAAAAAAATATTTAGATTTGAGGGCATTTTTGAAACTAGATGTAGCCATATTGCCTTAAGGTTTTTTTGACATCAACGGAAGAAATTGTTGGCTGTTATTTTAATTTAAATTTTGTTTGAAAATAATTGTTGATGTTTTTGAATTTTTTCTTAGTGTTTATATACAAAAACTAGCAGAGCTCCTTTCAAAAGTATTCAATGTGAAAATAAATTTTGGATAAAGAACAAATGTTGATTAAAGTGCATTAAGAAAATAATCAATTGCCTAAATTAAATGTAGACCTCTTCAGCTAGCAGTCGATTTCATAATGGAACACTTTGAAATCTGCATTATCCAACTTATATTGAAAGCATTTCATGCGTACAAAGTTCATTCATTCTCACTCTTAATTACATTAAAGATATGTGCACAAAACTTCAATTGAACTTGGCATTATTTCCCAAATAACAATGAAGTTTTTCAAACAAATGCCTCCTGTTCTGTAAATCATATTTTCAAACAGGAGAAAACTTTCTTCATTCTTGAGTTTTAGTGCTGCCGACACACAACCCTTTGATTTGGATAATAATGTTCAGCATTTAAAAATGTAAAGAATAAGCTCAAGTTTGCTTTTTATATGAAAGCCGATTAGAATGCTTAAAAATAATATATATCCTTTGATATGTACTCCGCATTAATATAGTTGAGTTATGCCATATACCTTACATGTGCAGTTTGCACATGCTAAAATTTCGAGTTTTTCATAAACTTGAATATTTAAAAAATTTTAAGGGAAAAAATTCAAATTTATATCAAATATTTATTTTTTAGAATAGATAACATAAAGCAACTTTAAATACCAGGTATATAACAAACAACTTTTTTCTACATATTGGATACACTTCACTTTATCTAAATCTTATTAGATGAGAGCAATAAGCAAACTCAAAGGCACTTAGTTTTTATTGTTTCACAGAATTAGAACTTATAACTAGAACCGTGCTGTTTGTGTAGAAATATCAAGAAAGTAGATGTATAACATAATTTAGTAAGTATCTATTATACACATCAACTACAATATATATATGTTGTAATGGAAAAATTAATTCGGAAAGCTGTGTGATAAATCATGTTAATTTTATATATATGGGCAATCTGTTTTTCAATGTTTTAGGTTTTATCAACTTTTTTAATGTCCTACACCTGACTGGCTGAACTAGGTCTTGTGAAGAAAAGAGTAGCTATTATATGGATTGACAATAGTAAAAGTGAGGTCGCCTTTGTAAGATATAGAATATAACCCTTGCAGACATCCGAAAACCATTTTGGAGTTTCTGAAACTATTTTTAAAAATATTGATTTCACATAAATTACTGAACACGTTTTTCTCAGGATGATTAATTATAGCGCTTGTTTTAAGTAAACGGATCTATAAAATAAAAAAATGTTTTGTTTACTTTCCTATAACCACAAGTTCCTGAGCACATGGAAACATATGTTCAATTGAATGAGCTAAAGATTTAGAGAAAATATCTATTGAGTAAAGTTGTTCACACTACATATCGTGTATATGTCACTTATGTTAGACAAACTTTCCTACAAATTAAAATTAAGAAAAACGTTCAAGCTCACTATTCTAAAGTACAAAAAAATATAGAACATGGATTGCTTAGAAATATTAGTACTTTATATCATTCTAAATGGATAAATATTAAATATGTATTATTAAAATCAAAAGTGTTACAACTGATTTCTGACATTCTTTTTAATTTTTATCATATAATAGTTAAATAATTCTTAAATATGTATAGAAGTGAAGGTGCTTTGATCAATTGAAGTCAGAAAAATATTACATGACAAACTAAGAAAATTTAATAAAAAATGTAATTTTCCGCTCAAATTCTAAGATTGATGATAATTATAAATAAACTGAAAGATCTTCATTAATTTTTGAATAATGAAATTTGGCGTATAGCGGTGTATTATGTTTGTTATCAATTGTGTAAAATATGTATATTACACAAATCTATGCATTGAAAGGTGTGCACGAAAATTGAAAAAAAACAGCGATAACATGATTTAGTAAATCCAAGTCCATTCTCGGATTCATCAGACAAAAAACATTTGTTAAGAAAGAACAGTGTATTGAATGTTTCTTAGGATTAAAGATTATGAATAATTTTAAATGAAAAACATATTTACAATAAACTTGACAAACGTTGTCACAGACTACAAAATCACCTGAGCTAGCAGCAACTCAGATTTCACTTGATATGTTAAGAAGTTAAGGCATGTTATATGGACGATGTTAAAAGTTTTACCAAAAATAGTTCATAAATACAATCTTTGTTCAACTTTACTTATTTAATTAATGAGTATTCCTAACTAACATTAAAAAAACAATAACAAAAATAATTAACATTAAAAACTAAGTTATATCTATTTGCATAGCGTATGGAAGATGGTCGGACAGGCCAGCTAAACATGAACTGAACCAAGCCGATGAAATTTTGATCGTTTTATTCTCTTGTCCAAGTTGCTCTTTTTGAACGATTATCCGATCTATTCTGCGCATTCCTCCGTATTGTTTAGCTGTTATAGCTCCATTATCATCTGGTTGTGGATCCACGAACATAAGTTCAAATGTTTGGTTCTGTAAATTACAAAATAAAATCAAAATTTATATGGAAGATAAAATTTGTTTAAAATTCAAAAATATATCCCAATGATATCTTGTAAAATCGCCATGTGAAAAGGTGGATTTAAAATTAACTTATAGGTAACAAATCAGCATATGAAATTAGATGAAAAAATGAAGAGAACCATCAAGAGAGGGTGGCAAACAACAATCATTTGACGACAACAAAAAAGACTCGACTGTCATCTAAAACTTTATAAGTTGTATGTTCGATGATAGAAAATTTGACCAATTCTGTAATTCCTGTCAGTCTTACGTTTGGCGAATGACTGATGAAGCGTGGACCATCAATGCATTCATGGGGAAGTTAGATTGAAGATGAAGAGTTTTTATAACAAACAGTTTCTTTTGTCAATGGTCGCATTTAATGTTTATTCAATGGATGGAACTAGACCTCGCGGATTTGTTAAAATATAATGAAAATGTACCTCAATATCACCGTCAATTATATAGCTTCTTCTGAGAACATCGTCGGTCAAAATGTCTCTAAACATTTTGGTGTCTTTCGATTCAGGTCGATGCAATTTTTGCTGCCGCAGTTCTGTGCCGATGCACCAAGGTTGGTCGACTCCTGGGCCTACGCGACAAACGTCATGGTAGCTGGACCAGATTTTGTGGTTTTGCGTATCTGCGTCACCTGTGTGAGGATCGAGACGCTAATTTAGCAAATAATAATAATAATAATTCTTCAAATTTTTATAGCGCCTTTCAGCAGCTTTAGAGCTCATATACTATTTTAACAAGGGTGTAGAAGCGTATATGTTGTTCAGAACAGTGATCAAATTTTTGAATTTTTAACATTTACTACTGGATACTGTGGTGATTGTGTATCCCACATATGTCAGTCGTGTTTAAATGTAATAGTCTTGATATATAATCATAATATACTCTTAATAATAAAGACATATACAAGCTAGTCTCTCTCTAGCCCCTCTTTCATCAGTCAAGCAATCAGTCGCACAGATACTACTTTATGATAAGGGAAAGCTCGCCTTATAAGAGTTAACAAACAAGCTGAGCTTTATACATCGGAGAAAAATAAGAAAGTTTTTGGACAACATAACTGGAAAGATTCTCTTAACAGTGTGTTTTTAGAAAGAGATGAAAAATATATTTCATGTGTCAAAAGCAAAGATCCTTTTAACTGGACAATAGTTAATTGTATGGCTAAGCCGCTAAGGTAATGTATAATCAACGGAGTAAACTATTTTAAGGAACTCAAGTTGAGCGAGGTACAACAACTCAATTTTGAATGAATTTCATAAATGATGGACCTTACATATGAAGTATAAATTTTTCTGCAAGTTATATGAACTCAAAAATAAATAGCACATCAAGAATTTTATTTTAATTCTACATATAAGGTTATTTTTCAGTTTATTTATGTTTTAACATTTTGCAATAGCTAATAAAAATTACTTATTTTTGAGTCGATAGTACAATCATGTACTTCAAACACAATGAGCAAATTTTTATCACCAAATCCAAAATAAGTTCAACCCTGATTGCATAAATCAGGACTGAATGTCAATCGAAACATTGCATATTGATAACAAAATATTAATCTACAAGATGTTTTTTATGAAGAAATTTTAAAAGTTGGGTTTACTTCGTTTATGTCAGATATCCTGAGATGAAAAACAAACCAGCGGTTTTCAATTGATAAATATTATATTAATCTTAGTCATATACTTTGTAGTTAACTGATAATATTATATTAACCTTAACCAATAAATATTAATTAGTTATTTGATAATTTATATTTTTATTAGGCCCAGTGACCCAGGCTATGGGTGGAAGTGCAGCACATTCACCGCCGTTATTTTACCAACAGGCGGTCACTTATCCAAGTACTAACCAGACCCAACGTTGCTTAACTTCGCTGATCAAATGGGAAACGATGTTTCAACGTGGCCAAGACCGTTGATAGATTTGATAATATCATGTATTAATCTTAATCAATAACCATTAATTAATTAATTAATAACATTATAGTAGTTAACTAATAAGTATTATAATTAAAAACTTACCTGGTGATAAATTATCGCAATTGAAATCCCCTCCGATAGCATTGAACAAGAGAATCTCCTTCTCCTTTTTAAAGGTGTTTCGAATAAACGTTTCTGTGTAGAACTCAACATCATCCAACTGCTTTATGAGGAGCTGATCTTTACCTTGGTATGCCTACAACCATATAGCGATTTTAATTAATAATAATAATAATAACAATAATAATAATAATACAATAATTAATACAAACATATAGTGATTTTAATTATTAATAATAATAATAATAATAATACAATAATTAATACAACCATATAGTGATTTTAATTAATAATAATAATAATAATAATAATACAATAATTAATACAACCATATAGTGATTTTAATTAATAATAATAATAATAATACAATAATTAATACAACCATATAGTGATTTTAATTAATAATAATAATAATAATAATAATACAATAATTAATACAACCATATAGTGATTTTAATTAATAATAATAATAATAATACAATAATTAATACAACCATATAGTGATTTTAATTAATAATAATAATAATAATAATAA
>JARUHE010312951.1:0-11906 GCA_031471125.1 Archaeomysis grebnitzkii | reverse complement strand
AGAGAGAGAGAGAGATAGCGACATACACAGAGAGAAAGAGATTGGTTAAATAAATAATCGGGCCAATGCCTAGCGCTGCACCTTTAGGGTATTCAGCACTTAAAACTACAGTTTAGAGAGCTTTAACTAGGTAACATTGTCAGAGAACCCCGGCCAAGTCAAGTCACACTCTCACACCAGAGTAGGCTGCACATGTTAAAATGTGTTATTCAGACAACAAGTAATTGCAAGACGGGTAGACCGATGGGACATGATCAGCTCCTGAGCACAGGAGAAAGTCATGGGTCAACCTCGTGTGCACAATTCGCAGTCTTGTAAGGACGGCATAGATCTTAGTTTGGAATTGGAGGTGAGGCCAGATCAATGATCCTGCATCTGCACCAAACCCGTACTGTCGGATACAGCATTTATAGTTGATAATAATGGAAGGGTTAACGCTGTTTTTGAAGATTATGTCAGAACAAAAAAAAACTATTTTGACCTGTGTTCAGATTTTCATAATATATAATGGATCGACAACAGCACAAGTGATGTAAGCTTTATGTTATTTGAATGTGGGTTACCTCACTTGTGCTATTGTCATTCTATATTTACGCTTAATGAACTAATATAGCCTACAAGGAACATTAATAGCCTTAAAGTCTCTAGGAATAACAAACAAAAATAGATTTGAACTCTGAAACATCAGATGTTTGTTTCAGATTTAAATAGTTTCTAGTAAAAAAAACTTTTTATAACGCAATCAAAAAACAAATTAACTTTTATTGGAAGTTTGTTTTTCTCTTCAGAACAGTACAGTTTCATGTCGTGCGACATTACATAAAAATTTAAAATTATTTATAAATTAAAATTTTGTTTTATGTGAAATTTTTTTAACGATTTCGCGGGCACTAATTTGAAGGAAAGCTCAACGAAGTTCCCTTTAGTTATACCTGCATGAATTAAAGTTAATATAAATTAAACAAAAACTTTGTTTATCTTAATAATATTTTGACTAAATGTATAGATGACATAACATAAATGTATAGATGACATAATCTAAACGTATGGATGACATAATCTAAACGTATAAATGACAACATAAATGTATAGATGACATACTCTAAACGTATAGATGACATAACATAAATGTATAGGTAACATAATCCAAATGTATAGATGACATAATATAAACGTATATATGACATAATTTAAACGTATGGATGACATAACATGAATGTATATATGACCTAATCTAAACGTATAGATGACATAATCAAAATGTATAGATGACATAACATAAACATATATATGACATAATTTAAACATATGGATGAAATAACATAAATGTATAGATGACATAATCTAAACGTATAGATGATATAATCAAAATGTATAGATGACATAACATAAACGTATATATGACTAGTGTTGCAAAAAAAACCGGTTTTTTCCTCGGTTTTTTTTGCCAAAAAAACACGTTTTTTTGTTTTTTTTTGTTTTTTACGTTTTTTTTTGAGACTCTATTTTTTTTGTTAAACTTATGACTTTGCATCAATAATATAGTAATAATATAATAAAGTAAGGTTTATTTTATAGTGTTATACCAATTTAAAACACAAATAAAGTAAAAATAAAAAAAAATGAAAAGAATTTATTACAGGTGGAGGAAATATGATTTTTGAAATTATACATCAAATACAGTATTCCATTTAGTTCAGGTATAGCTCCACTTCTTTTGAGGGATGCCAATGCAGCTTCTTTTCTCAGTAGAAAAATCATATCTGAAAATAAATTCGGATTCTGCGGATATCAACCAAAAAAGTTTGAAGATGTCAGCTACCTTATCTGCATCAAAATTTGTTTTTTACACTGTTGAAGTTCCTCAGATGTCAGTTGCCTTTTCTAACAAAACATTTATTTTCAAATTATTTTTCCTGTAGTTTATTTTCCTTTTATTTTCAAATTTCATTCTTAGTTTTCATAATAGCTTTATATGAACTTGTCTAGTTTTCTCAGTTTTAAGTCTAGGATGCATGCGTACAGCTTTGAAGAAAAATTTGGAAATACTGCATTGATGTTTTATTTTTTATTATTGTAGACTGTACTGCACATTAGCTACGGAGGCAAAGAACTCTGTTCTATGTGGTTAACAATTGGGTGATGTTGGGGTTGATTATTCCACCTTCCATATTTCATTCATTAAATTCAACTCCTTTAAAAAACGTATTAGGTTATCAACGGGGCAATCTGTTTCTAGCAGTACCTTCATAGTTGATAAAGATTGCATTCTAATAAAATGTGTTTTACTGTTAGTATAGTGTTACAGCACATAGACTCAGGTGGTCTTCCATTTGTCATGAGGTAAATGTGTTATATTGGTATGCCCAATTCCAAGTCTCCTTATTGTTACGTCCCTTTTTTGTTCCGGATGTGGAGGCACATGGTTTGACATTTGGTTTTATTTCCTACAGCGTAAGGGACAGCAGATGTATATACATTGGGTAGATTGCATGCCAGCTCAATAATTTGTTCGATATGTTGCATGCGATATATACTGTTGAATCGATTGTACAATTGGTTTCGAGGATTCATGCTTATTCAATGTAAGGAGAGTGAACTGAGAGTCGCTATAGAGCACCCATGATTTTTGATCTCGCATTTCTATTTCTTTCAATGCAGTTTCGATTGCAATTATCTCAGTGGTGTAAACACTAGATTCCTTGGGTAGTGAGCCCGTAATGATTTGGTCTTCAAAAACTATTGCATTGCTGTGCTATGTTCAAACATGAAGCATGATTAGATGTATTAAATTACGAGTTTTTGTTTTCAAACCTGCATTCAATAGCTATGGTTTTGTTCATTAATGTTATTTTGTAATCAAATATGGAAATAAGAACCATTAATATCATAATTTTATTCATACAACTCATTTTCACCATTTTATTTATCGTGTAGAACAAACTCAAATGAACAAACTTCTACAATAAGAATGTAGACATGATAAAATTGAACCCAATGGTAATCAATACAAAACATGAAAACTGACAAAAGTAAAAACTATTAAAAGAGACATTGGATAATATGAATAATTTTCTCATATTTGTACAAAGTTAAAAACCCTGAGAACAACTTCATACATACAAGGATCTTTAGTTGCACCAAACACATTGAATAAACGGTTAAGAATTCTTTCGGCCAACTTTAGGTGAAAAATTGCAACAATCCAACAAGTAAAAACATTATGGCAATATATTTTTGAATTCAATTTTGTAACTTCAAAACAAAAAATCAATGGCATACCGATCTTATCATTTTCAGTTGATAAAAAGATGGGTCTAGTATAAAGTATGGAAGGATGCATTGATATCATTGAGCCGGTCAGAAAGTATTATTATTAAATGTTGGATAAGTTATATAGCAGTGATTTCTCGATAATGTATATTGGTCAAGATTTAAATCGTCAGGAGAATAAAATAATTAAATATGGTGTTGAAACGTAACAGCATCACAAGATTAACAATGTATTCAATGTGTTGATACCTGTAACTATCTCATTGCAATAAATTATTTTTAGTAGTTCATAGAACTGCAAGTATAATTCATAAATGATAACAATTACTTAAAACTATTCTAGAGCATGTATTTAAAAAAAAATAATAAATTCTTTTTGATTTACTTTAAATAGAATAGTCATTAATAATACATGATTACCTATAGCTAAACAATTATGTACAATCAATCAAAGGCCACATTATTACTTTAACAATTTTCTACAATTATAGTTTACATATTTGTTGAAGTTACGTGAACAACAACAATTGTCAATGATTCAAAGACACTATTTATACAAATAAAATGCAATTTTCAAGACTTCATTAAAGCTTGATAAAACAAATGTGCATTTCTTTGTAACACTAAAGTAAAATATTTTAAGAACTTTGAAATGTGACTTAAGGCTTTGAGAAGCTCAATCAGATTTTCTAATTGAGAATAAATTTGCATTTTTTAAATGTACAGGCCATTTTGTACTAATCTATACCGCAGATACGTAGGAGGAATGAACAAGTTGATAAATGTTGCCATAGCTAGAGCACTCAAAATATTATACAGCAGATTTGAACACTCAAAAGCGACCAAGAAACTAAATGTGATTTCCTAGAAAGTCTTATTACCCAGTATGCTGCACGCTCATTAACCATGGATGAAGACCATATTCGAGATTTTACAGTTCTTTTTATTACAATTTATGATGGATTTTTATTTCTAAAGCATTTAAGAAAACCTTTCTCTTAAATTCTTTTTAGACTACAAAGGAACTTATTTTTCAATGAAAAAACAGCAATAAAAGTGATATGCGACCATCAAGTTATGATGCAAATGTTTTTCTTCAAGATTTTTTGACAATAAAATCTCCTCAAAGAAAAACAGGACAAGAATGTTGGTATATGGAAGTCATATCTATCAATTAAACACAAAGAAAACTTCAAAAGAGAAAACCTAATTGTCTCCTCAGAAGCCTTAGAGTGAGATACAGTCTAAAATCAATAAATATTTATGTTATAAATATTAAACAATTTTTCTTTTATGTGGAACATAATTTGCATCAAATAAATAAAATTGTTTGAAATTTTATGAATCATGTTTGACGTCAATATAAAATAAAAGCAAATTTAGCTCCCAATGAAACATTCCTTTTTTCTTAAAAACATCAATAAATTTGCATTAAACACTGTTTCATGACACATCTGTAACATACAAATCTACTCTCATTTTGTGACCAACCATATAAAGATTTAAAAGCTATTTTAAAATTGAATATTTTACTGAATAAAAATTTAAATTGTGTTTAACTTGAAGTGCAAATTTTCTATTTTACAACCTAACTAATAAAATCATTTGTTATTAAGTAAACTTAACATCAGGTTAGAATACAACTACAAGCTATTAATGATGTATCATAATCCATTGAGTGCCATTACAAAACAAATCATTATGGGACCTAACAATGCACTTTGTTAGGAATTGTTTTCCTAGTTCTAATACTATGAGAAGCCAATTACAATTCTAATGGTAAACTTAATTATGAGTGTCGATTGCTTATTCAGTAACAATAGAACAAATAACAAAACAATAACGAGCACTGAATGTCCTTCTGCATTCAAGAAAAATTGCTTTTTCCTATATAGACATTTTAAAAGGAATTAAGCATTTCATTTTGAGTATTACTATTCACAACTAAAGTTGTTATTTATTAGGCCAATATAATTTGTATGAAAATTGAAAAAGTAGTCTTAATAAAAAAACATTCAAACCAACTAATTAACCACAAACAATCAAATTATAAATACCAAATTATTTTGATAAAATTGGAAAAGAAAAAAATTATAATGCATGAAAAGTATTTGCGAATAAATTTATTTGTATTTACAAACTAGAACACCGTTAGACATTCTTCTTCTCTCCGAGTTTTAGAATTGGTTTGGTCATAAGAAAACCTGTGGAAACTTTAAAAATCTAACTGTCTAGCAAAGAGAACATTAAACCGGTTCATATAATCTTTCAATACTTTTAGCAAAAAAACAAAATAATTACTCTTTTTTTTAAAGAAAATCTATTTTACCATTTCAAGTATGAACCATTTTTTGCCAAAGAATTCTACTCCTAGCATCATTAATTAGAAGGACATAATAAAAAATTTCTTTAAAAATTATTGATGCAACTTTTTAAACCAAAAACTTTAACCGAACTTGACATGCCAATGAAAACACCCAGGCCTGAACGGGCTTCACAGAAATTACAAATTCCAACAGATACATTTGATTAATGTTAGGTGTGATTGCCACAAAGCTACGTAAACATCACACTGAATGTAACTTCCAAAAAAAAATCTAAAAAAAACTCTAAGAGTAGAAACAATTTAAATTGGGTTACATAAATGCCATTTTTCTATTGTATGATATGATGAACTGAATTTTTGATTAAACAAATCAGATTTATGGCACCTACAAACTTGTTTGTGTGTTAGAATATTAATAATAAATTGTTCAAAAATATGCGCAACAGTGTTCTCAGCTAATTAAATAGAAAACATATTGACCTTTCATAAAAATATCGATTGAGCCCAGTCAAGAAGGTAAAACTACTTTTTTAAAATATCAATTAAAAATATTGAAATGTTTAAATTATAAAAAAAATCATGACTAAAACTATGACTTTACATTATAATGTTATGAATGATGAAATTATTGACTACATTCATTCAAATAACAAAAATAGCATCTGGTACATTACATACTTACAGAGTTTCTTTACAATTTATTAATTTATAGTTACACCTATCAATGAAATAAATCCTAGCTAAACATACTTAAAATTGAATTAGCATATGCCATAGGTTTCACTGGAGGATGATCCTGGAAGTAAAAAGTCAAATTAATTCAATGAAGAATTATGAACTATAAGTAAATAGGATATTAATCACTTTGTTTAGGAAAACTGCAACTGCAAATAATAGTTACTTCCTTAAAAATAATTTTAAATAATTAGTTAACCCTTTGTTTCATATGGGTCACTATAGCGACCATAATAAAATTATGGCTCAGAGTTTGTAAAATTTCATTGTCACAAAGGATCAATAACACAAATGCATAATGGTAACTATAGTGCATCAAGGGAGTGAGCCCTATTGCATATTTATCACTATTTTTTTAATTATTATTATAGAATATTATATAGCACATTAGCTGCAGAGGCAAAGAGCGCTGTATGAAAACAAAGACAGATTAAGAGGGTGGACAGAAAAGAGGAAGGAGCTGAAGAGAAGGGACAGGAGAAGTAATTAAGCATCAGGGCCTGGGTGGAAGCCAAATTCTACCAGCTGCAAAAATATGCATCCTCTCAGGGAAAGAGTATCTCATATAGCAGTGCATTACGGCTCCACTAAAAATATCAAAAATGAGCCAAATTTCTCATATAATATCAAAAATGTGCCAAATTTCTCATATAATATCAAAAATGTCCCAAATTTCTTATATAATATCAAAAATATGCCAAAATTCTCATATAATATGAAAAATGTCCCAATTTGTGCCTCACTCCAAAGTGGGAAGAAAGAAGGACGACGGATATCGGTGCCACTCTCTTCCGGCGCAGACGTCGATGCTCTTGTAGTGGATCGGGAAGTCATTCTCAGCGGCCATCTTGTTCAGTTCCAGAAATGTGTCGAATGGGGCGTGATAGGCTGGAAGGAATTTTTTTTTCACACAAAGAAAATATTTTTCATCAATTTTGTGTTCATAAATGTTTCATAAATGTTTCATAAGCAACTTCTCTGTTCAACCAGTAACTAAAAAGGTGTGAGACCTTCCATTTGTTGAGAATGTTAATATCAAAAATGTTTATGATATATAATGTAGTTTCATTCCAGTGTTGAGCATTATACAGTAAAAATATGCTCAGTGTTTTATTATCAAATAGTTATTCCAGTATATTATAATAAACTATTTATTTATTATTTTATTATTTATTTATTTATTTTATTATCAAATAGTTATTCCAGTATGCTATAACAAACTATTTATAAGGCACAAAAGTCTGTATTAAACATATGGAGAACAATATAACAAAATAAACTGGATAGAGTATGATTTTAATTGAAAACAATTTCTTTAACATCATACAACCAAGTACATCATAAAATTTTAATACTTTGGCATTCCAATTCTTATTTAGCAATAAACAAGGATTTGTTTTAGACATTATCATCACATCAACTGATGTGTATCCTAATAAAATACAACACATATACAGCTCTTCTTCCACACCAGGATAAGCTTAGCATCCGAACCTTTGTATTGGCCGATGATGCGCGACACACCGAAAGTAGACGTGATTACGAGGAATGTGAGTGCAAACCAGTTGGTGTGGATCAGGTAATGTTGTTTCTTGTTTTTGATGAAAATCGCGAACATTAACTTCTGGCAACAGTCTGCAAAAAAATGACAAAACTTAATAAGCGTATTTCAAGAAAAAATTTCTAGCAAATAGTCACAATTTTAGTAAATATTAACAACAATGACAAATTTAATTTATGCAATAATTTGATTTAACAAAGAAATGATAACCAATGGTGATATTTAGAACTAGATATAGATGCCTGGCAATCTCGCATGAAGTAAACCAACATTTTCTTTTTAGCTATACAGTAACTTGATAAATGTTGAATTTATCAAGAAAAATATTTATGGTAGCATTGTTTGTTTTTTATGGATGGTCAGAACAAATAAGTTTTGTTCAACGAACTTTTCTAATAAATAACTTTAAACTTTTGCTCAAAACAAAACCGAGTTGAAAAATATGAATATTTTGGCTATAACTCCGTAAATATTAATTTTGAATAAAAGTTATTTAGGGAAAAATTAGTTGGAAGGTTAAGACAAACAACTTTTGTTAATGATAGTTCTCTTTAACTCTTCAAATAAAGCTGTTTAATGATAATAATGGATTTTCAAATGTAGACGACAACGACAACAACAATGACACCGAAGGAAAAATAAGACCTATACAGTAAAACTCCTGGAACATAGACCAAGATGTTGTCTATATCAAAGGAAGAGTACCTGTTTCAGACACACTAACTTAACACCGTTGCCTCCTACCTTTGTGCCACGTTTTCTTTGAACATACTATAGAAAAAAGTGAAGGTATACAACAATATAATTGTTTCACTTGGATTGATAAGATTGCATTCACAAACTGAGGTTAGAAATAAAACAAGATTATTGAAATAATATTATGCAGCAATAAACAGAATAAATATGAACATATATAGGATTATATATGTAGAAATACATATGAAGGAATTAATATTATTATAATAAATCATTAATTTATATACATTTATATACAGGCATTCTTAACACACAAACCACAGAAGAAATGACAAAGGTCAACTGCTTTATAGTATACACAGAACAAGTTATTTGTGTTCTTTCAGTAATCATTAATTCATTAACTAAGATTACCCACCAAGATTACCCACTAAGATTACCCACTAACACTGACCATCTCAAATTACAATAAAATTTATTTATTATTATATGTTTTAGGAGTTTTACTGTATATAGCTTTTATTATTTTTGAGAATAATAATAATTTCAAAAACTTAAAAACTTTTTGTAATAATTTAAACAAATCCACCTTGAAAAATTCAATTTTTTATTTTACTTCCAGTAAATTTATATCTAAGAATGGAAACATAAACTAGTATTAGCCATAATCCATGAATCCAAACCCCATAAAAATGGTATTACCATCAATAAATACAAAATTTACAACTAGTAATCCACGAACCGGACGGTTCAAATGTCTCGCGATGATTCATTCAGTAACTTTAAAAAATGTATCTTCACAAATGTCAATCAAAAATGGTGTTACAAAGTGAGAAAACATCATTTTATAAAAAATTCACCTTAATGACTATTTATGTGTACTTCATTTCTAAACCATTGATGCATAAATAAAAACAAAATATGAAAAAAAAATATTTAAGTTAATTTGATGAAAAAATGAAGATAAAAAAGTGATAAAATCAAATAAAAATACCTAGTAATATATTAAAACTAATAACCAAGCCTATATGAAAACAAATAATAATAGTATAGATGATATATAAGCATTCAAGTCATTGTCCAACGCCGCTCACGACGACGACGACACCGGAATTGCTACGCCTATGTAGAGCTTCACTACGCACGCTCGACAAAAACCATTAAAACAAAACATATCCACAACCAAGAGGTTAAACAATGATTAATCACTCTTTGGTGAACAATAGTTTAAGGTTTCTTTGGGCATAAATGTGAAGTCTGCTGTAAAATCTAAACTGATTAAAATTGTCAAAATATTTTATGTTGTAAAACAATTTGTCATGAAAGCATCACCAATCAGACCTTATGTATGGATTGACAATAGCACAAGTGAGGTAAGCTCTATGTTATTTAAATGTAGGTTACCTCTCAGATGCTATTGTTGATTGATATAGAAGCTGGTCTTCCAGACACAGATTGAAAGTATTTTCAAAAATATAAAAGTTGAAATAAATCTCAATTACCAACAGTAACTGCACCCGCCAGACAAATTAATGGGTAGACGGGGAAGAGAAATCGTTCTTCCTTGTGTGGTTGGGACCAGAAGATTGCCAGCCAAAGGTACAGAGGCGAGATCGAAATCCAAAGCGGCAAGTAGCGTGTACTCTTTTTCGGAAGATCAACTACGTTTACCAGGATGAACTGAAAAAACACATACATTTTTTTCATTAAAAAACTATTTCAAAACAAAAATAATAATAATAATAATAATAATAAAACAAAAATAGTAAATATACATAACAGTTACACAATCGACATTTAACTTTGGTATTAGAATAGCAAAGATCTGCAAAAACCGATTCATGTTGTTGATTAAAAAAATACATTGTTTATACTTTTACATTTTTAATTATAAAGTTGAAAAAACATTTCCTTAATTATGTAGTAAATCATTAGGGAAATTAAAGTTGTGTTCTCGATCGTACTTTCTCTTGATTTAAATCAACTTTTCCAGATTTAAATCAAATGGACAATGTTATACAATTTTGATTTAAATCAAGGCAAGTTGATTTAAATCAAGAAAAAGTGCATTAGAGAACACTATTTAAGGCTTAGAAGTGTGACTGCCTAGAAACACCTCTTCAATGACCTACTCTTAACCCTTTACTGCCATGTGTCATTCATGTAGAACAAAAATTTTATTCAAATAGTAAAAAAATGTTGGTAGTATAAAAGCCTAATTCAGGCGGCAAAGGGTTAAGGGTTTATTTTGTTAGACTATTAAGTGAAACAAAATAAATCAATCCCATTCTTAAAATAACGGAAGTAACTTACATATAACGGAAGTGTCACGAGGGCTGCAATGAACACGAAATTGAAATTTAAAAATCCGTTGATGAAGTAGAAACTTGGCGGTTCAGTTCCATACAAGTCGGGTCCCTTGGCCGAAAAGACGTTATAAGTGACTATGTTTAGTGGAGCGACAACCAGCTTGCCGAAATAACCTGAGTCGATATGAATCATCGGAATCTGGAAAGAAACATAAATAAACAACCTGCAGTTTTTAATCATATGTATACCTTAAGGCAGTGTGTCAGAAATCAAGGTTTTTAATAAATCCACTTTTTTGAACTACAGGAGAGTGAGTAGGTCAAAACTGATCAGTTTATTTTTTGAGCTCCAAACTTCTAAAGCAATGTGAAAGAAATTAAGGTTTTCGATAGACCTAATTTATTTTGCTAGCTCTAAAACCCAAGATATGTATATTCCCAAATGACCAAATGTCAATATTGAATGAATTCCAAGAATTGAAAGAATGTTTTGGACACCTTGCCCAAGGCAATGCTTTAGATCTATGTTTGTCACATACTCCATAGGAATTACTATTGGAGTGGAGAATGTGGAAGCTTAAAGTATTGGCCTGCCTTACCCCAAGGTATGTTGTCAATATTAAATAAATCTACAAAATACGACTCAATCATCCCATAAAAGCATGAGGTGGATGTAGGAGGAAGGGGTTAAGCTAAAGTTATTCAGCAAAGTCCTTCTTATTTTCTTTTTGAAAGAGATAGGAATTTGATCATTAATCATGTTAGTGGAATACATGAAATTAATAAAAAACAAAAACAAGATAAGGTGGAAATATTCCAAAGACAGATGGAGGAGATTCATTGAAAACATGGACCTAGTCAAAAGATTGGATTAGGTGGTGCAGAAAAAAAAGAAATTATAATGTTGAATACATATATAAATGTTATATTCGCTTCCCGTATGATCAGCGAAGTTAAGCAACGTTGGGTCTGGTTAGTACTTGGATGGGTGACCGTCTGGGAACAC
>JARUHE010312940.1:0-11907 GCA_031471125.1 Archaeomysis grebnitzkii | reverse complement strand
ACCAGACCCAACGTTGCTTAACTTCGCTGATCATACGGGAAGCGGTGTTTCAACGTGGCCAAGGCCGTTGACTAAACATTTGAAAATAATCCGTCAATTTTTAATTCTCAGAAAACATTTGAAAATAATCCGTCAATTTTTAATTCTCAAGAAAACATTTGAAAATAATTCATCAATTAATAAATTCTCAGAAAATATTTGAAAATATATAAATGCTAACTTCTCATTACCATATAAATTAAAAAAAATATTTATTTTAAATTCATAATTTCTTAATTATACAAAATAAGATACTAAAGTGACAAACTGAAAAAATAAATTAAATCCAACATTTCTAAGGCCCGTATCAAAAAGTTAATTCATTAAGATACAAAAAGAAAAATTATTGAGTTAAAAAATGAAATATTTCTCTTCCATGTCTGCAACACTTGTGCAAATAAAGCGAACTTAACTTGTCGACAAAAAAAACAAGTGAAAAGTTAGTTTTTGGATGTACGAAATTCGACACCAAAATTGGACCGAACTTTGCTGCATGAAAGTTTATTTAATATCGCATTTCATTGCAAACTTATTTCCAACTGCATTTAATGGCACTTGTATCAATAACAATTCCAATTTTAAGAGTTGTTCAACTCGAAGAAAACATATTTAAAAATGGAAAATAAAAAAAAATCCAGTCAACATTTGTTTATTATGAATTCCCTACAATATATATATTGGCAGTCATATGGTGGTCATTCACAATTTCCGACTGTTTGGCAAGGTTAGGTTAGGTGTATTATGTTCAATGAGAGGCAAAGAAAAATAGATTCTACAAAATATTTGACCATCAAATGATTGTAAAGCAAACCTAAGCAAATGGAATTGTTTTCCTTTTATAATACTAGTAATGCACGAACCGGACGGTTCAAATGTCTCGCGATAATTCATTCAGTAACTTTAAAAAAAAATTGTCTCTACAAATGTCAATCAAAAATGGTGTTACAAGTGAGAAAACATCATTTTATAAAAAAATCACCTTAGAGACTATTTATGTGTACTTCATTTCCAATCCATTGATGCATAAATTTAAAAAAATATGAAAAAAAAAAATTTTCAACGTCTAAAAATGTCAAATCAAAAATGGTGTTACAAAGTGAGAAAACATTATTTTTAGAAAAAAAAATCACCTTAGAGACTATTTAGGTGTACTTCATTTCCAGTCCATTGATGCATAAATAAAAACAAAAATGGAAAAAAGTTAATTTTATGAAAAAATGTAGATAAAAAGTGATACAATCAAACAAAAATACCTAGTAATATATTAAAACCAATAACCAAGCCTATGTGAAAAGAAATAATAATAGTATAGATTATATATAAGCATTCAAGTCATTGTCTAATGCCGACGACGACGACATAGGCATTGATACGCCTATGTAGAGCTTCGCTACGCACGATTGACAAGAATGAAACATTGATACAATATGAATAGTGTGTTGATATTTTCAATATTGTCATTTTAGTTACAACCATAATAATTTTACTTTAGTCATTTCAATTATAATTGTATTTTTGTTGCCATCATCATTTTGTACTTAATTATTATTACTAATATAACATAATTAAGCTATAAATAAACACTATTACCAACAATATAGCCTAGATAAATACCTATAACAATATAGCTAATCATAATTAAACATGATTACTAACAGTCAAATTACAATTAAACGGTATTACTAAAATAACAATTATAATCGTTACAATGAAAGTAATAATAATAATAATAATAATGTTAATTATAATTATTAATATGAAAACGAAACAAAAGCAATAATAATGAATGAAAATCACGTGCATGAGCGAGCTTTCCCAAGCAAAACGAAACGCACCAAATGCATTAACAATTTATCGCCCATTGTGACGAATGTTGACGGTCAGTAAAGGTTATTTTCAATGCTAACTTCAATGGATTTTAGGCCTTACACCAAATATTACTCATGGGTCTAAGGTGAAAAGTTTAACTCCCCCAAATAAATGATTCAATACCAGGTTGGTTATTTTTGGCACTCTTACTCTACTGCCTTTTAATGCTTTCATTTGCACTTTGCAACAAACACTTGTCTGAACATTTTAACTTTTTTGTAGCATCATTAAAAATTGTATGCAGGCACAAATGTTAATAACAACGTATTCCAGGTTAGAGTTTGTTCCTCAAACTAGATACCAGAGAGGCTTAAGTAATTTGAGGAGTTAGGTCTGGAGAACTTAGAGAAACAGTTGTCTGGAAAATTCTAGACAAAATATTCACTGTTAATTGCGAACTACAATTGTACTTTATGGTTAAAACTACAAGGATTATAAGTTAGAACAAATATAACCAATCATTCTTTACTTATAGGCCTACATCAGGAAAAGTTGATACATTTCAAAACAATTAACCATAACTATCAATTAATCGATTTATAATTATCACAAGAAGCCTAAAAACTACACAAAATATTTTCAATGTTCACAAAATAAGGAAAAAGTTTGACACATGTTTAAAGTGAGAAGTTAAATTTCAGTCAAATTTCGTCATTTCTTTATAGCGTAAATAATGTTGAAAAACGAGCAGCCTTTTAATATGAAATAATTTTGCATAAATGAATATTTAAATAATCGTTGGGATAAAACTATTTTGTAGCTTGTGAAGATATTTTTAATATTGTGAGACGATCACCTTGGTGTGGAACATGTTTTTGACTTTATTAATACATGTTGGATTAATTTTTGTTTCGTAAATTTAAACAATTATCACTATCATTTTCATTAATATTGTCGGTTTGAACAATAAATAATATTATTAGAAGCATTTTCAAAGTTGTTTTCATTATACATTGCTATTAGAAATATTTTCTTTATTCTAATTTATTGTTATTGTTACTAATAAATTTTCTAGTAATGTTACTGTTATAAATATTATTAGTATCGCCGTTACTATTATTAAAACTATAACTATTTATAACACTGTAACTAATATTACTATTATCACTTTCATTATTAGTATTATCATTCTAATTGTTATTATTATTACTTTCATTATTATCATTATCATTATTAGTTTTGTTATAATTTTCAACGATTTAAAAAATGTAAAATTTATGCAATGCATTTGCACACCATGGGCGTGGCTTCTTTTCCACCTACCTTTCGACATTAAGCACAGGTGGCACAAGTAACCATGATAGAAAGTTATCTTCAATACATATTTTCCCATATAGTTAGGTGTGAGTTAGGTAGTGTCCTCTAATACACATATAGTTAGGTGTGAGTGAGGTAATATCTTCTAAATTTTATACACAAATAGTTAGGTGTGTGTAAAGTAATGTCAAATAATACACTCATTGAATTATCAGTTACATTAAACTGTACAACATACAATTATTCATACAATAGAAAATAAACTTCAACTTAAAAAGGGAAAAGGAATAGCAAGAGACAAGGAAATTGGACAATATGATTGACATTTAAAAACAAAACTTCGATTATTGATAATTTATTATTCTTAAGCACTGGAATCGATCATACCATTCAGCAATAAATATAGTATTTTATGTTCAAGAAACATCTTCGGTTTATGACTATAGTAATATTCAAATACAAATCTTTTATTTGGAGACTAGTTTGACCGAAATTATTGTTTGAACAATTTATTATTATGTTAAAACCTAACGACTATCATCATTATGATTAGAAATTATTTTCATTACAATTGAAATAGAATAAAAAAGTCACGACTTTCATAATTATAATAAGAAATTATTTTCATTACATTTGAAATAGAATAAAAATTGAGTTAAAGATCAAACGAAAAGTTAAGAGAAATAATCCGCAATATTGTGATCTCCCCCACGGGCCGGACGAGGACTGGTCATAAGTGACTTTTCAAATTATTTTCTCCATCCAGTGGATCCGGTTTGTGTCAATGCCACCTCCCACACTCGGAGGCCATCGGGAGTGTTCAAGAAACATTCCAGCAAAGATGCATTGGACAGGTGGACTGGTTGTTCTTTTTTATTAATATTCTAACCTTTGTTATTAATGTTGCAGCTATAATCTTTATTACTATTATTGTTTATTATTGATCTTTCAACTTTAATCTTTATTAGTATTATTAATGTTTAAACTCTTCCATTATTACTGTTATTATTCTTTATTATTGATATTACAACTATAATATTTATTATTAATCTTACAACTCTAATCTTTATTCGTATTATCGTTATTTATTGTTCACCTTTATAATCTAATTTATATTATTAATATTCTTTATTATTAAACTTTCAAATTTAATCTTTAATATTATTATTAGTTATTCATGTTTTAACGAGTTATTATTATTACTCTTTTTTAATAATGTTCCAACTCTAATGACCTAATATTGTAAACTTATCTCTAATTGTATGTGGCGAATTCAAAAATATATAACATTCAATTCGAGGATGAACAAATATCTTAGGTCTCTAATGCGTTAACAAATATTATTTTACGGACTGTAATATAGTCAAACGTCTTAGATGTTGTTATGTCATGCATCACAATAAGACGTTAGAACAAAGCAGGAAACTAATTTGAATAATAAACCTAACAGCTTTATTGTATGAATTATTCTATTTTGTTTATTTGCATTTAGATTCTATGGAGTATATAAGGATTGGAGTGTTGATAAGGTTGTGTCAAACATGTTTTGACAAGAAAGGTCTTTGTTGTTTGCCACACAATAATTATACAAAAATGTAACATAATTAATCGGTGGAGAAAATGAAGTTTGTCTGATCAGCCACCATGAAATAAATGGAAACGTTTGCGCAATATATTTGACAATACAATTGTGGAAACATCCCCGTGGACTGCTTTGACAAATTTGTTCACCCACTCATTTTCATTCGCTTTCTATTTCTTTCATTCACACATCTGTTCATTGGTGTTCACACACACACACACGCGCGCACACACACACACACACACACACATACACACACACACACACACACCCAACACACACACACACCCAACACACACACACACCCAACACACACACACACCCAACACACACACACCCCCAACACACACACCCCCAACACACACACACACACACACAAAATAAAAACATTTTTAAATGTAAGAATAGAATTATATTGAGTGCTTAAATTGAATTGTAGTTAAAAAAATCGAGCATAACAACAAGAAAAATCTTCCAAAAATATAAGGATTTACCAAAATAAAATCCACATTTTACACTTGTATCTGCGATTTTATTTTGTCACCTCTTGAGCCTTTTATTCTTCTAAAATTTGATTGAACAAGATGAACACTGCCATTGTATCCAGTCTTGCACGTGTTATCTACGAAGCACACATGTTTTGACGAGCTATCAAGACGTTTAATTTGATACGAGTAGATCAATGTCGAGCTAGCAGTTTTTTAATATTTAAAAGGACATTGCAAGAACTAACATTTTTTTAAAATAAATTACTATCGACATTACTATCTAGAGATTCTTGAGATTGTCCGCTGATTATGCAGATTTTTAATATTCGGATGAGGAGAGTGTGGACATGTAAGGAGCAATTGTGAATCTATTTTCTCCAACACCAATCTTCTGTTATGTAACAATAAAATTAATTTTCTATTTCTGATGTAATAATTCGGAAAAAGAAAAAATGACTATCCAGACTAGCCATAGATGACCGGCAATCTCGCGTGAAGTAAATAAACATTCTAGTTTTTTGACTATAATTCGATAAATATTTAGTATGAACAAAAATACTCTGACAATATTTGTCAAATGGTCATTACAAACAACTTTAGTAGTAAAATAAAGAAAAAACTGTAATTTTTTTGGTGAAAATCAGGCTAATTCCACAAATACTGTTTTTTGGCTATGATATATGAATATCATTTTTTTTCAAAAATAATTACTCCTGGCAATGTTAGTCAAACGGTCAAATGAGGGTTTTTGGCTATAACTACGTAAATATTAATATTTGAAAAAAAAAATATTTTCCACAAAATTAGCTGGATGTTTAAGACAAACTTTTGTTAAATGAAAGTTCTCTGTAACTCTTAAAAAAAGTTGTTTAACACTAAATGATTTCCAGGCGCAGACGACGACGACAACAACGAAGACGACGCCGAAGATGGCGGAAAAATAAAACGTTCATATAGCTCGATAAAACAATTTTTTGAACAAACGATTACTTTTTATTTTTATTTCAATAAAAAAAATGTGAAATAAAAATTGATTCCACATTTTTCAATTTTCAAGATTATTGTTATAAAAATGTCCAGCTTTGTTTTATGTTTTATTTTTAGTATATTTGTTTCATAAGATTTTTTTTGTTATATTTATTTTCTTAGATTTTTATGATTTATGTTTATTTCCTTATATTTTTATGATTTATATTTATTTTCTTAGATTTTTATGATTTGTATTTTTTATTTGAAACCTTCGATTTATTCTGTTTTATTTGGCTCTTCATATTTTATTTTATATCGTATATTACTCAACTGTTAGATTTATTTGTTTTTATAGCCTAACCCGAAAATAATAGAATAATCATTGTCTTAAGGTTTATTGTACAATAGATATTGCATTGAAAATGAACCTTAAAAACGTCACTATGTCGTCTCAATTAAAGAATTTCAGCCGCGTTAATATTTGACAATCTATGAAAAAAATTTGCAAACAAAATTTTTGTTTTATTTAAAACAATTAATATGGTTATGTCTCGTGGGAAACACCGGTTCTCATCCGTCAACGAGGTTAAGCAACGTTCGGTTTAGCTCGTACTTGGATGACTGACCCTTGATGAACACCAAATGAGGTGACCGTGATTCGCACACATAGCCTAGTTCATTAACTGGACTGAATTGAAAATGACAAGAAATAATTAAAAAATCATGAACAATATAAGGGTTTAAATTATGAGGGGGTTAACTCCCCCCCCCCGCCACACACACACAGACGCTCAAACAACATGGATGACGTTGAAGGAAAGCGAACACAAATGTGCTCACGTGTGAATGTATTTTCTAACACACACGCGTGTGTATGTTTATATGTCAGTAAATAAACTTACTTTGGTACAAGTTGGACAATTCTGTCGAAAGTTTGTTTCCCATAATGGAAATTATAAATAAATAATAATAACACTAACAAATAACAAACAGTAATGAAAATAATAATAATAATAATAGCAAATAATAAATTATAATAAATAGTAAAAATATTAATAATTAATAATACTAGGAAATTAATAGTTCTTCATTTCATTATAATTAAAAATTCATGTAAACATTTATAAATAAAAAAATATGTTTATAAAATTAACAATAATGAAAATGGTCATAACAATGATAATAATAATAATAATAAAAATAAAAATAAAGAGTATAAAATTATAGTTCTAATAAAAAAAGTTAAGTTTGGGAAAGAGTTTGGTTTAGTAAAAGTTATTATTTTATTTCATTTGTAGTCCGAAGCAAATCCACAGAATTAGATTACCTACTACGCAAGATTGGAATATGAAGACACTAAATATGAAATTCAAGATAATAAAGATAAGAAGACAAAGGAGATGAAAAACAATAAGAAGAAAGTATAGATAAAAATAAAAGAAGAATAGTTTAGTGCCACAAATGAAGAAATATCTCAACCAATTTATCAATAGGATCTATGAAGAAGAGATTTGTGTCAAACATACGAAAAAATGGATGAAAATGCACGACGGATTAATTTTAGAGATAATCATGAAATTTATCAACATTGGGAACGGTACTGTCGCTCAAGAAATAAGTCTTCTTCAACTAAAATAATATTTAAATTCTTTGTTGGTTATGTTGATATATTGAAAAACTAAAAAACAAAAATACACTTTTATTTATAAAGTTGAATGCAGGACTATAATTTAAGGCTGCATTTTTTAAATAATTTATCATATGACGAGGAAGTTTATTTCTTGGGCGATAGTATAGCTGTAGTTTGATGAGGGTATCAGGGCATTACTATTTGATGACTTCTTGAACAGTTTCCTTCAAACTATGAGGCCATTGTTCAAGAATTCATCAAATAGTAATACCTTGGAAGGTTTTATGTCTGCAAATTGTTAATACGATAACATATGGATCAACAACAGCACATGTGAGGCAACCCACATTCAAATAACACTGAGCTTATCTCACATACTTGTGCTAACTAGAGTTTGAAAAAAATCTTCTGTATTTCTTCATCAAATAGACTCGCTACATTAAACGGATATAAATATTTAGCATCAATGTTCAATTTACACATTCATCTTACACTTACATAGCATTACCAATTGTATAAAACAGATAACCACGACAACATATCCAGAAAAAAACTATCTCTTCGACAGAAAGTTTGAAGATTGCAGTTGGATGCACTTAACATATTTCTCCAACAATCATAATTGAATTGAATGTCACTCTGGATGTCTGACCATTGGTGTTATCGGACATTGAAGCTTTTACTTCTCAACTAAAATATAAACACAAAAAAAAATAATTCAACAATAGGCGAAGTACAAAAAGATACATCCCTAACCTAAACCTAACCAAATTGTAAATGTATCTTTGAGTGTTTGTTGTGAAGGAAATCACGTGTCTGTTGGGTAGTAAAACTGTGGAAACATTTTATATAGATTTAATTCAACAGATTTTTCCTTTTGTGAAAAATTCAACAAAACAAAACCTTATCAATATATTTAAGTGACAAAATATTTATATTTTTGATTTCAAGAGAAAAAGGGATCGTGTATTTCGTGTATCTACGATGCAGGTTATTACCGGATATTTACTACTTTGTGCAACGGAAAGACCGACAAATATGTTAAAAAAGGAATTCAGAACCTCTAGTCAAGAACCGTCTTACGAAATCTTACAAGATCTTGAACCTTGTGACCGCCTCCATTATTTTAACTTTAATGCTATTATACAAATCTAAAATGTTACTAGCCAACCTACAGATACATAGAGTAACATAAGACCTTGACGTGTTGAATCGTATAAGAGTTTAATAACATTCCATCCGATCTGTGAAAGTGTACATATGGCTCTATTTAAAACAGGCGTTAAATGAGCTGATTCACATCCATCGATTCATGTTACTGTAGTTGGATTGAGAAAATAAATATAATATTTATTTTTTCTTCTACAGTCTAGCAAATAAGAAAAAAGAGTAAATTATATTTGTTTATATTGTTTGAAAAATGTTATTTAATTGAAATTGAGAAAAAAAAGATTTTCTGTTCATATGGGAAGAGAAAACAAAAGAATGTCCGTGTTCGACATTAAAAAATATTCTCCGAGATTTGTGGTTTATATTTTGGTGATAAAATAAATTTAGAGCTTGAGATAGAAAAACTAGATTTTTACTTGATAAACAAAAGAAAACATTTTCTCTTTCACAAAAGAATACCAAATAAAAATACAATAAAGCCATCTTACATTTCAAAATAAAAAAAAACAAAGAAAAATGTAATGAAAACAAAAGGTAATAAAAACAACATAAATAAAAAGTAAAACAATAAACAATGCTATAAAACGAGTAACAATTAAAAAACATGAAATAACGAAAAACAAAACAATAAAGATAGAACACCAAAATTATATAAAACAAAACAAAATAAATAAAAAACGAAAACAAAACCATTAAACAGCTAAAAACAAAACAAGAGACATAGAAAAACAAAATAAATAAATAAGAAATAAAAACAAAACCATTAAACAACTAAAAAAAGCAAAACAATAAAATTGAAAAACAAAATAAATAAATAAGAAACAAAAACAAAACCATTAAACCACTTAAAAAACACAACAATAAAATTGAAAAACAAAACAAAATAAATAAACAATTTAAAAACAAAAAAAAACAAGTCCTGAGCAAGAAAAAAGCAACCAAACATAATCGCGAAAGAAGTCTGGAAAGGCATCGGTCGCAAGGCGTTGCTATGGCAACCAGGTGATCAGTGCAGGGCATCCCAGGTAAAATGACCTTCTCAGATGGGAGGGCCAAGGCATCAAAATTTATCAATCACAAAAACTAATTTTATCACATTTTATATTTTGATAAAAATGGACAAGTTACGGATGCAAAGAACATTCACCGTTTAAACATTAATTGCAACTAGTACTTCGAGGCGATTGTCCATCCAAGTACTGTTGACAGACGAGACGCGATGTTTCCAACATGTGTGGGTGTTGAATAACTTTTTGGAGTAGTTCCGAATAATTCTTTATGGTCGAGAATGCCTCTTACCGTTCAACATTGCGTCCTTCATACAACATAATTGGTTAACGTAGACAGGAGTGTACGTTAAGGAGGTTTAACAAGGAAAAATAATGGGTTTTCGTAATCGTTGAGAAATTTACTTGACAGGAAAAACATAAAAATATTTTTATTCGGCAGATTAATTTAATTTTTCTCTCAACTTCTCCCATTAAGGATCTCCACAGCAGCCATTTCTTCCAAATTATTTAAAATTCAATGCAATCGTGGAGACGAATTAGATTTTTGTAAAAACGTTTATGATGAAATTCATTTGTTATGAACAAAACCTACACCAACCTATGAAACCATAGATTTTAATTGGATTTAAAGTTATAATAAATAACCGGTTAAAATAGAGTAAAAAAGTTTGCTTGAACAAGTTGGCAAAAAACTTGAAAACTTTTCACCCAGAATCCATAAATAAACTAAAAACAAAAACAAACTAAAATATTTTTGTGAAATGAAAAACTGTAAACTTTAAAATCCGTTGACGTCATACCCTATAGGGATGGGTTTAAAGATGACCGCACGTGCAGCTTTGTAGCTTTAACATCAAACATTTGTTGAAGTCTATTAATAATTGTTTAATATAATGGATTATACGGAACATAATTATCGACCTCCATAATATTGTGAAATACTTTAAACATAACTTCGACACGTGCAAGACTAAATAACTAAACTAAATGAAATAGTGAAAAAATGCCAACTATAGACTAAACCAAACTTATAAATTGATTCTATATTTTCAATTAGAAATTAAACATGAGATGACAAACCTCACATTTTATTGAGATTTTTTATTTTAAAGCTGAAAATTACTTTAAAATAAAACTGTTTGAATAACAATAATAATGTATTCAGATATTCAATGCAGTCAACTATTATTTTTCATTTCAATCTAATTATTTTATATACAAAAGTAATTTATGAAACCTTTATGAAGGTTAATTTAATAAAGCAATCAAATTAACAATTTTCAAACTATTGATAATCTTAAAACAATTCAATTGCATTTCTCCAACATACAAAATCAAAATCATTTTCTGTTTTACCATTGACAAAAAAAATGTGAATAAGCCCAGAAGCTCTAGAGGTGGGTAAGCAAAGTGTTTCACCGACTCGTTGGAAAGCAAAAAAATGCAGATTTGAATAAATTAATTAAAAGTTGAATGAATTTCAGAATTGTCACAGTCGACATCTCTCGGAGAAACAAATTATTCAACTTTGTTCATCAAAAGATATTCAATGACGAGAAATTATATAATTATTCATTAACAACAAATTAAAATAATAATTACCTGCAAAAATAATAAATAAAAATAAAAATTAACTGCAATAATAATATACTATAATAAATTCAAAAAATAAATAAACTGCAACACTATTTTATATTAAATTAAAACAATAATTAACTGCAAAAATAATAACTAGTAATCCACGAACCGGACGGTTCAAATGTCTCGCGACGATTCATTCGGTAACTTAAAAAAAAATCTCTTTAAAAATGTCAAGTAAATAAAAAAAGAAAAAAAAAGTGAAAATTATATAAATATAATTCCATTGCATTATATTGTAAGCATATTGATTGT
>JARUHE010312939.1:0-20582 GCA_031471125.1 Archaeomysis grebnitzkii | reverse complement strand
CCATCTAACCAACATTATCAGGAGTAATTATTTTCATAAAACAAATATTGAATTATAGCCACGCGAGATTTCAGGTCTTCTATGGGTAGTTTTTTTATATTCTATAATAAAACCAATAGAATTTGTTTCCTTCATACATGAAGTGTAATAACGTTGCCTTAACATATTTTAGTTCTCCCACCACCGTAACATTGCCACCTACTATGGCGCCTTCATCAAGAAGTCTCCCCCAGGCAAAGATGACCAACTGTGGCTCGTCATGGAGTACTGTGGTGCCGGATCTGTCACCGACCTCGTCAAATGTGAGTTTACAAATTGGTTTTAAAGAGTGCTTTTGTCCTTTCAAAAAAAAAAAAAGTAATTGTTTTATTTGCTAAATCATTGTAAAATTTCAGCAACCAAAGGCCAGAGTCTGAAGGAAGAGTGGATTGCATACATATCAAGGGAGATCCTGCGAGGCTTGGCTCATCTGCACGGGAACAAAGTCATCCACCGCGACATCAAAGGTCAAAACGTTCTCCTCACCGACAATGCCGAAGTCAAATTAGGTGAGATTACATTTTCATATTTTTTTGTTTGGGTTTGCAAAATAGAAAAAAATACTTAGAAATAAGTCATCATTACTACTTTCATGTAAATATTAATGAAAATGCCCGATGTGACAATTGAATTGCTTGCCATCTTTGATTTGCTTTGCAAAGTCTTTAAGTTCTATTATTTATTTGATTATATCTGTCATGCACACCTCTGCAATTCAGAAAATATAAATGATTTAATTCTGCTCATAACATTTTGAAAAAATTGTTATTTTTGAGAATAACTCAATCCTGAATGCTAAAATAGATGCTGCATCAATGAAAAATGTGCTAAAACTTGACATCATTTTAGTAAAAGTAAATCATTTTTTCCAAAGCCTATATAATCGTTTAAAATGCAGTTTGTATACCACTGCTTCATTTTAATGTTTTTTTTAATTACTTACATAAATAATAAATCTATTCAGGCTTCTTCTCATTCTTTATGATTTTCAGTTGATTTCGGTGTTAGTGCACAGCTTGATAGAACCATAGGTCGAAGAAATACGTTTATTGGCACACCGTATTGGATGGCACCTGAAGTCATAGCATGTGACGAGAACCCTGAAGCCACGTATGATAACAGAAGTGATTTGTGGAGTTTAGGTATGTTTATTTTGTCATTTCTCTTGTGCATCAATGGATAAGGCTGAAAATGGTTTTTGGGTGACTTTAGCTTCATGAATGAAATGAAGTTTATGTTACAGAATTGTTCTTTATGACATTCTAGTTGACAATGCAAAGAACAATTTATTTCTGCAAAGTTTATATTTATTAATATTTTTGGCAAATCAGGTTTTATTTTACATCATGTGAAATTGCCGGTCATCTCTAGCTAGTAGTTAAATAAGTTTTAAATACTTAGTGAAACTCTTCCATAGTGCCTAGGCAGCTAGTATTTAAATAAGTTAAATGCCTAGGCATTAATTTTAGGATAAGTCATAACTTTTGTTTCAGTTGAAACATATTACACAAGTTAAATTTTACGTTTTGAAAATTAATTCGTACATAAGTTTTTGAAGCACCTTCATCTCAAGATTTTAGTGAATGATCATGTTGCCTAAAAAGAACAACTGCGCCAAAGCATGTTTGAAGCATAAATTTCCATTTATCTTGAAATTGTTCCTTTTAGCTATTATTGACGGTGACTTTATTCTCATTGCAGGTATTACAGCTTTAGAAATGGCCGAGTCTCAGCCGCCTTTGTGTGATATGCATCCGATGAGAGCGCTCTTCCTCATACCACGCAATCCTCCACCACGGCTGAAAAATGGCAAAAAGTGGAGCAAAAAATTCCACTCTTTTATTGATAGTGTCTTAGTTAAAGATTATCACCAGGTTAGATTTTTAGATTTGCTCAAACCTGTTTTTTTTTGTTTGTGTCTTGTACAATATTAAGAGATGGAAGATAAACAATCTCTATATATTATTAAACATAGGATTGGCAAACTTAGCTCATCATGTACTGATATTTATCAGTTTTCTGTTTTTTGCATTCTTATACATTTGACACAATGTCACCATTTTGATGAATTAATTAGCAAACAGATTATTCAAACTGTACTGTTTCAAAATAAGGAACTCGGATTAAATCTCTAAAATCACCAGCGAAGAAAAACAGTTACCTACCCGGTGCCATACAGGTTGTTTTTGGAAACAAAGGTTAGGTTGGTTTCAACAAGGACAATGTTGCTGTTTAAACAAAACATATCGCTAGTTTTGTTTTCCACACATCCAATCCTGTGTTAGCCAGAAACTATGCATTTTAAATGATGATTGATAAAGAAAATTGTTTCTTGAAAGCAGTAATCTATGTGTTAGAATTTCACATTGTCAATGATGAAGCATTCTAATGAATACTATTTTTTCAGAGACCTTATACAGATCAATTATTAAAACATACTTTTATTAGAGACCAACCAACAGAGCGACAAGTAAGGATACAGTTAAAAGATCATATAGACAGGTGTAAAAAGCATAAACAAAAAGGCAAGTATAAAATTAAATAGTCTATTTATGAGTTTTTTTTTAGTTCTCACTGAAGTAAACTAGCTTGTTTTGGTAACGTAAGGCATACACATGTTTGTAGTTCTCAATAAATGAACTTTTTAAATCAGAGTTTCAATCATGGCAATATCATAAATTTAATAATAATAATTTATTGCAACATTTAATTAATTTGTGTCAAACTTCAGCGGACCGCGACGAATCTTTCAATTTTAGTGGTTCGGACAATGAAGAGGAGGAGACACCAGCTGCGGGAGAACCTTCCTCCATCATACAAGCCCCTGCTGGAGATACTCTTCGGAGGAACTTCCAACAAATTCAAGTGAGTTAAACTTTATTCAAAGATTGCAGTTTGTTTACATCACATTTGATTAAATGAGAGCTTTATGGAATGAAAAGTGATCACCTATGCTCAATAAACAGGGATTCCACAATAATTACAAAAGTTGCCCACCTCTATGATGAAAAGGCTTACCAATTTCCCCTTTCAGGAACAACAACTGCGCAATGGCAAGAAGGAGAAGGAGGAGATCCCTGACCCAGGTCCTCCAGCCAGGGCAGCAATTCCCATGCGCCAGGACCCCTCTGCTCCTCAGAGACCTCTTCCTCCTCCTCCGCAGAACCGCGAACACAAGCCAGCCACGCCCCCGCAACACCACATCCGAGAATCGCGCGACCACCACAGGTACGCAATCAATTTTCAATGTCTTAGATGTGCTGATCATATGTACTTGAAGGGCAGATGTCAACCTATAAATAAGGCGTATTTTCAATGTCACTTCAATTTTTGTAAGTAATTTTAGTAATAAATTGGCAAGCATGAAAAGGCTATGTTTGAAAGTCAAAGATAACTATTTTATGGTGCAAATTGAAGGCATCATCTTGCAACACTTCGTTATTTCTTCATACTTTGAAGAAGAGGAAAGACTGAATAATGATGGAAAAAGTAAGAACAAATAGCAAAGCATCTTGTGTAACAATTAGATGAATGTATTCACATAAAGTTTTTTTCATCTTGCCGTTTTATTGCTGGTTGTCTATTTGAATTTGAGTGTTAGTTTACTGGATTATTAATTTGTAATTGTTTTGCAGGGACAGAGATAGAAATTCAAAGTCTTCACAACAACCCTCACAAATTCCACCACCTCGTAAACCTGAGGTAAACATTAATTTCCTTTTTTAAAAGTTTTTATTAATTATTTCTTAAAATATTGTTCCCCAAGTAAGAGTTTTATTTTTTTCATTCCCAATTTCTTATGTAATAAATTTTCTATGATTAATCTTTCCTCTGCCAAGTACAGCTGCTATTGAGCATGTGTGTTTCTTCACCTGGATTACTATTAGAACTATTCCAACTACAAACCAATCCTTTCTGACACCTTAAATAGCTTCGATGTTGGTAAAAATATTTTGTTTAAAATTCTCCTGAATCGTTTAATGCTTATTATTAAGTTACTTGAAATGGTTTCCAAATTAACTGCACCAAGTTTTCTATACAATACACATGGAATATTTTATTAACATTCTTCAATCAATTACTAATATAATTTAAAATTGCTTCAACAACGTGTTTATTTCAATTTTGGCGTTCATTTTGATATACCCTATTTTGGTGTGGTAACAATTTCATTTAATCTACTATTTATGAAATGACAAATTTTAAATTGTATTCATCTGTCCTATGTTTTGATGGTGCTTAATAGTTGATGTACCAAAGGGTCCAAAAATATTTGAGGAAGTTTAAAATTTAGTTATTACTCTGACACTAAAAAACTTAATTTGATTTCATAATGCGAGTCGGTATTCATTGCATTGTTGCTGATCAATTCACAAAAGCTGGAGGTTAGTTGGTGTGTTGCATGTGTTTTGTGTGATTCGTTACATGGTGTTCCTATGAATTAGAAATAGCTTTTAATAGAAGCTCCTTATGAAAGGGAAATCTTTTCACAAACATGCCAGCAACAAGCATGCAAGAATATTACGAAATTAAACCTACTGTTTGTGGAAAACCTACTCATGTCCATAAAATATCTTGACAGCTTAATGAACAAAGAAAAGAAATTGATTGAAAGTTCATATATGTAAGTAGGAAAGCTGGAGACGTTTTTGTACCATTCTCATATTGTCCTTCGGGAAAAATTGAATATTTTTACAACTTTGATGTAAAACCTTTCATGGTTTTATAACTGATTGGGGTAAATAAAAACCTGCTGATCATAGGTATACATTAATTTTAGATTGTGTGTCATTAACAAGACAATTTTTTTTGTGCTTATGATTTAAGTAAAAATTTCAAGTTCTAGTTTTTGTTTAGGTTGTATACAAAAATAAGTCTCTAGATTTTAGCATGATTTATCCGAATCATTATGTGTTGTTGCTTCATTATTTTACTCAATGTTGACATCTTGTTTTAAGTTAACAATGTTTTTCTCTTAAGTCAAGTCTTTTTATGATTTCATATACTAATTTAGTCAATTAAACAAGTTTAATTTTTATTATAGTCTTTTATATGTGTGATAAACATATTGAAAAATTCTATTTGGTCAAGGCATTCAACGAATGTAATTTTTGCTCATATCTTAACCTGTTTATTTATTTATGATGCTTTCATGAAGGTGGAGGTAATCACAAGTGCTTTCCGTCTCTAATAATCTTAATCTCGAATCCTTAGGTTAGAAATACTAAACCCGTCCCCCGCCAGGACCTGGATGTGTTGGCGCAGCAACTCACCGACTTGGGCATGGTGCCCGCCACCGCCAACGCTGCCGTCGACCGCCGCGACAAGGAGGCCGACCGCAGCCGCCACAACGGGGCAGCCAAGCAGGAGTCGCCAGCACCGGCCCCGGTCGAGGAGGACTCGAGCGACGAGGACGAGGGACGGGTGGCCAACGACGGCACCCTGCTGGCCTCCGACCCGCCCAAGCCTCTGTAAGTCGAGCTTTAGTTTGGTGGGAAATCATTCCATTGTTGATATACATTAAGTTTTTTGAGAGTTCTGCAACATTTGGAAAAATTATTTTATCAAAGACAAACTGTTTTTTTAATCTTTTTTGTTCTGGTTTTCTTAAAAAAAATTTAGACTGTCTTTTGATATTAATTCAATTGTTTTAGTTTTCATATTTTCAATAATTCTTTTTAAAATAATGAGAATAATTTGTTTTTTCTTAAGCTAAATCTTGAAAAATGTTTTCATTTAAATCTGTCATTTCACACTACTGAATGAACACTGATTTGTCAGTGATAATCTATTAATTGTTTCATTTCATGATTTAGATTCTCTGATCTTCATATTAATGACCGTAAAATATTTAAGTGTTTTCCTGTAGTGCTCTTTTATTTCACCTTTTGCATATGAATCGAGTTCAGTAAAATTAATTTTCTCAACTCCAGACTTCATATGTGAAGGTTATCCCCTGCATGATTGTTATTGTGTAAATGGTATTAATTGTACATCACTAACCAATACTAACATTTGACTTGAATCTGTTGGATTTTTTTGTTTATGATTTCGTAATTTCATCTTAACATGCTTGGGAAATACTATTCAATTGAACCAAATCTTATCTTGGCTCACTTGCTGATTTGAATTATACAAAGGTGTTCATCACTAATTTTTATTTTACGTAAAGCTTCTCGTGTTGAAACACGGAATATTCAGGTGGTTTAGAGCTGTTTACAGTGCAGGGAATTTTTAATGTTTTCTTTTTCACAAAGACCTATAAAGCATATGAGAATTCTAGAGATCACTTTCATTTCACATCTAATCTTTTTTATGTGTAGCTTCTCGGTGCGGAAATAAGTTTTGCATAGCGTATTGCTTAACCCACAAGTGCACACTTCTCGCTCGAGTGGGAATACAATAATTAAGGGTTGTTTTGAGAGCCAACTTTCCTGTATTTGAAAACTTAATCATAATAAGGTTTAGCATTCCTTCAATTTAAATAATTATTCAAACATTATTTAGTGGATATAATCTTTATTTTGATATGAAATATAATCACACCAGAAACCTGTGGTAGGTGGAGAAAATACAACTGGTGGCCATTTTTTAACCTATGTTTTTCCCGTAAATTATTTCCATATCAATTGAAATTAATGTAAAAAAAAACAACCCTTATTCTAAGTTTCCAATGTCTATTGGTGTAAAAAGGTTTGAAATCAGACTTATTACCCTGTAGTGTAACCCCAGTCTAGCATAGCATTCCTAATTACACTATTAAAATATCTTCCAAGTTCAACATTATAATTTTATTATTTTTATTACATTGGAAAGTGTTTATAACATTTTTCATACCAAATGCATGATTATAATCTACCTGTTTTATATTATGAGTGACTAGTCAGTTTTACCTCGTGAACATTCTTCAAATACTGAAAGCAGCATAATTACTGCCCTTGAATGCCTCTGCAAAATTAATGTTCATGATGTAGCTTGAAATTATGAGGTTTCACTAAAATTATTCTTCATAGTTTTAAATTTTTTAATCCCTGTAAACTTATACTTTATATCAAGCACTTTCATATATTTATCTTTCCTAGTTTTTTGTTCCCATGCACTTCTATACTTTTTGCTCGCTGATGTGCTATGCTAATCTTTTGACCATTTTCATCCATATTTTAGTAGTTTTTTTGTTTATTTTTTACACCATATGACAGATCAGGCTAACCATTCTTTTTGGTATTTAATTTACAAGTTAACAAAATTTCAAGAAATTTTAGCTTCAATTCAAATTATTATGGATCTTTTTTGGTCTTATTTTTATTACAATTTTAGAATATTTATTTTTAAATATTACAATTGTAAAGGAATGCATTCTGTACCAAATTTAAAATTAAAGCTTTAATGCATAGGACATAAATATTAAAACAAAATAAAAATGATTATAAAATTTGTATATATATGTTTACATAATAATAAAAATGATTAAAAAAACTAAACATTTGACTAGATTGTATGACGCATGCACTGATAGTTGTTATGGATCGTGTAACGCTTCCCAGACTAACGCACTAACAGGATCTCCCCAAACGTTTCTTTTGCTAAACAGGTTCGACTATTCTCCCTACAGGCCCGCAGAAGGACCACTCCCGCACACGCCGCACCAGGGTGAGTTTCCGTCGTGCCTGCCTCTGGGTCGGTGTGAATGTCTTCACCTTTTCGTCTTTTCCGTCTATCTTTAAGACTCCGTCTGCATTGATGGCGTTGACGGCTTTACTTAATTCATTTTATAAATACTTGCGGCGGTCATTTTGAAAATAGTAGCGGTCATTTTGAAAATCATTGCGGTAATTTTAAAAATACTTGCGGTCATTTTGAAAATAGTTGCGGTCATTTTAAAAATACTTGAGGTAGTTTTAAAAATACTTGCTGTCCTTTTGAAAATACTTGCGTTAGTGTTAAAAATACTTGCTGTCCTTTTGAAAATACTTGCGGTAGTTTTAAAAATACTTGCGGTAGTTTTAAAAATGCTTGCGGTCATTTTGAAAATACTTGCGGTCATTTTGAAAATACTTGCGGTCATTTTGAAAATACTTGCGGTAGTTTTAAAAATACTTGCTGTCCTTTTAAAAATACTTGTTGTCCTTTTGAAAATACTTGCGGTCATTTTGAAACCGTTTTCATTAAATAGAGAAGCTGATTAAATTAATCAAGTTCAAGTTAGTTTGTTTATATCAATTTAAAGAGATAATGTGTTAAGCAAAGCTGTCAACAATTGTTGTAAGTATTTTTTTGTTTTATATATTTTTTGAATAAAGTAATTTCATTTTAAAGTGCAAATATTTTATTTTTATTTTTTGTTCATTCAATGTTTATTGTGCTTCAAAATATAATTCTAGGTTTTTCATTTCCGTTCCCCTTTAATTTTGTAGCATTTTAATGTTTCTCACTTTTTGTGTCAACATAAAAAATTGTTCAAGATTTTATTTCTTATGGTTATCTTTTTTCTTTTTCTTTATCTTTATCTACTATTTATTTTTCTTTGGAAAAATATGATCACTTTGTTTACTAAATTATTTGAAGATTTTATTGTTATTAAATAGATTGTTCTTCAATAGTTTTTATAAGGTCATAGTTGGTTATAGAATATACGGATACATTTCTTTCATGGTATGTGGGCATAAAAGATGGATGTTTAGGGTCCATTTGTAAAAAAGTCCTAATTATGAATTTTCCTTTAACTTTCAATCATTGACATAAAATGTTTACAAGTGTACTTTCATTCCCTGAAATATTTTTTTATTAAAACTAAATGAAAACTAGTGAAATATTAAAACTTTATTTATGTACTTAATTAACAACAATTTTTGTTCAATCTCTTAATGCCTATTAAAGAGGACATCTATGGTATGAACCAATTTTTTAATGTTGCGAAGGTGCCAAAATGATATCAAGATCTGAAAGTGTCACAAATAATTGGCACATTTCAATCTAATGAGCTTTCATTGCTCATCGTCTACAAAATTTGTCAACTTGACAATACTCACTTGGTTTTTATTACCTTTTGGCACCTTGTATAATATCCCTTTAAAGTTTTTTGTAAAAATGTTTTAAGCACGGCTTTTAAATAAACGTTTTTCATTTTGTTGATAATTACACTTTTAGTTTTTTTTACATAATTCTAATTATTATTTTATTTCTAAATATTACTTTTTATAAATTTCTAAATACTACTTTATTTCTAAATATTACTTTTTATAATTTTCTAAATGTTACTTTATTTCAAAATATTACTTTTTATAAATTTCTAAACATTACTTTTAATAAATTTCTAAATTACTTTTTATAAAAATTTCTAAATATTAATTTATATTTAAAGTACGAGGGAAGTGTTTTTGTATTCATGGTCATGCTAAACTCACACTAATTAGACTAAGTTTGCTTGCATTAGAAGACATTTTTTGTAAACCCCTTCAGTACGAGGTCTTGGTCAATGCCTCATGCTACAAAAATAGTTTTATTACTGGTCATTTTTAATTGTTTTTTTTTTGTTATATTTGAAGAGTTTTTTCATCATCACTAGATAACTGCACACAACCACAATAGTTATCTACTGATGCCATGCCAATGTAAATGTTGCATTAAAAAAATAATGGATGCATTACACAATAAAGCAAAATATCTATCAACTATATCAGCTGGCAACTAACCACAAGTGTCGTATAATGCTATTCTATAATCTTTGTGCATTATAAATAAAATACTACAATATATTGTAATGAAAACTAAAATTATCTTTAAAACATTGGAAATGTAAGTAGAAGACAGGTAATGCTATGAAATAACAAAATAATGTTGTAAGTTAAATGAGTTCATGGCTCAGGATGTTAGGCCATCACATAGTAAAACATAGATTCATGGACGTGAGGCCATCGTACTAAAGTGGTTTATACTAAATTTTTGCAATTTTTTTCCACCATTTATAATCTTTTTATTATTTATCATGTGCATGCTTATAGAATTATTTTAATGAGATTAATATTAATATTGAATTAAATGGTGCATCAATACTTGAATTACAGTATAAATTCATGGAATTTCCATAATAAGATATGGATGGTAGGTTTCTCATTCTTTTATGCAAGATAACATTTTCTTGCATAGGCAATCTGCAGTATAATGTCTCAGTTGAATCATCAAAGAACTAAGACAGGTGTTGTGTTGTCTAAAAATTAAAAAAAATACATATTATTTAAACTAGTAAATAACCAATCCTTACCATCTTATAGTGGAGGCACATAGTATCATTGCTCTGAGTTCAAAATGTCCATATAAAAAGAAAGTTCTTTCAATAAATTAAAGTTTAAAAAATAAAGAAATATTTGGATCGATCATTCCTAATACAAAAATATTTCATTTATGTTAAATTATCATTGCTCTAAAATAAAAGCAAAATGTTTAGTCTAACATCAACAATTAATAGTTTGATTGTAAGTGTAAGTCTGTTCCGCTGTTTTCTCACAAGATTGAATATTCCTTAGATGTGGAATTCTAGTTTCAATTTTTGGCTTTCATTCTCCTTTTTGAATAATTTTTACATTTTAGAATTGAAATAACATTCATTTAACCTTGCCAGTCTGATCTTGTGATGTTTGAATATAATATTTGTATTTTTTAGCACCCCCACCAAACCGGCCTCTTCCACCTACTCCAGACGAGGATGAATCTGCTTACACATTGTTCATGCGAAGGGTGAGTTAACGTTTCTTTCGTATGCTCGGCAAAATTGTCCGAGTGACTTCTTCTCCAGCGACTCTTTGTTTAGATGAATCTCGCTTCTCGTCTATCATTAATGATGTTATTACAGGTTCTTTTTCATCTTCTATTCTAAATCAAAATATTTATTAACTATAAATGTTTTTTCTTTTTATATCCAAGTTAAGATATTTTTTAATTTCCTTTAATAGTAATACAATGTTGAGGAAAATTAAACTATGCAATAAAGGAAAATTTACTTCTCAGTTGAAAAAGTGTTGAGTAAATTGTTATTTTCATGCATTACAAAAATGGTTTATTTGAAATTTTATATTTATAAGTTTGCAACATGTTTCCACTCTCTGGAAAGAATTATGTTTTGACTCTTGCATACTGCTTCTAGCCTTCTTCCTCTCATTTCTTCATCTTTGCTAAGTGGTTTAGATAAATTCCTTACTCATGACCTGCGTACATTTGATGAACACTTGTGGGAAAAACCTTTTTCCTAAATCTAAAATGTACAAAAAGTTAAATTAATTTTCCAATCTTTAGTAATTAAATTTCCAAATAAGTTCTCTTTGGTATTCTATTAACAGATCTTTCCTTTTCATTTACTTTATTGTGTTACTTGTGCCAGGTAGTGTGGTGGTTTATTAATAAACGTTCTTCATGTTCCTTTGTATTTTCAATCTGAATTTTTATTCAAGTTTTGCATAGATATGAATTTTTGGTTGATATGATAAATATGAATTAGAATATTAACTCAGGTGAAGGCAAATCATTTAAGCATTTATAAAAAATGGAAGTTTCTAAAGCATGAACAATTATACCTGGTAATATATTTAAATATTAACATTGTTGACTTTAAGTGGTATGTAGTGAAATGTCTCGACCTTGCACTACTGAAAGAATTTGTCAATGTTAAATGATTCAAAAAGTGAACCATTCATATGCTTTGTTTCTTAATCATATCTATTGATGAGTTTCAGCTAGAAAATTCAATAATTTGGTCACCTAAAATATAGTTATTTAATGTAATCATTGACAGACACAATCGGACTCGGACAAACACCAAAGTGCCAAAAAAAGAGATTCTGAAACTTCGTGGATTGTTTCTGGCAGCAAAGATGCTGGCAAACAAAACGGTCACGATCATAAGTCTCGCCGACAAGAGTCTTGCCAGTCAAGAAAAAGCCAACCTCTGGGCAGACAGTCCAGCGATGGTGACGTCAACCAAAAGGCTCATCGGAGAAATGATTCCGACTCCCGGATAGGACTGTTAAGGAGGCAACATACAGATCTGGCTCTCGCCAGAAGATCAGAAATGTACAGGAACAGCAAAGTTGAGTTATCTTTTGGGACAGACCCAGTGGATATCCCTGCTTCGACTGCAGGTGAACCCCTCCTGATGGACTTCCAGAATAAGAACGGAATGAAGCCTCGTAAGGAAGAGATCAAGCGTCAGGTGTCCCTGGACAGCGACCTGCATACGGTTGGATCGTCCAGCTCATCTATATGGGAGCCGGCAAAACCAGAATGGGGGCAGCGGCGTGAGAAGTCTGACATCGAGCTGAGGAGGGCAGAGTTGCGGTCCGATCTGGACAGGCACAGGATAGACTCTGAAAAGAGACACCAGAGGGACAGCGTGATCTCATCAAACCACCAGCAGGTCAGCTGGAAATGTGTTGCCAAGGCAGTAGTGTTGTGTTTGCTGCTGCCCCCCACAGCATGGACCTTAAAGTAATTTGTAAAATAACACTTTGAAGCTCTGTCAACATCACTGTTCAAGTGACAGTCTTTACATCTCAATTAATTCACTAATCACACTAGATCTAATTTAGTTCCTTGTGTGAATATATACTCTTACTCGGTTCTTTTAAACGTCTATCTTCACTAACATTTGCTGCGACATTTTCTCCGTCTTACTAATAAATAGAAATCATTAATATTCAATGGCTGTATGTGTTGCATGATGATGTGGGGGCTCTAAATACATAATTTTGTATAATCTGTTGTTGATAGAAAGGCAAAGTACTTTGCCAGATGGATTATACATCTTTATTGTACTTTGATTTTATCTGTGCCTTTGTTGGATAATCGACTAACCTAACTATATAGTTGCTATGCACCATTACTCTTTCAGATATTATAAATATTATAAATTGTATATTCAATAAGTACTTAGTTATTGTATATAGTTGATAATATTTAATTAATAACAATTTTGATAGTTTAGTAATGTCATTGAAATGTATTTTCTTTAAATATTAATCTTAACTTGTTCATCATACCAAATTAATATCAACACAGATTTTGTTTTACTTATAAGACTTATTTTATACTTGAATAAGGTTACATTTAAATATAAGAACATTTCCTTTCAATTGTGTTTTGAGTTATTTGGTATTATTAGATGAAGAGTAATACAACACTAGAACAACAGCACTTTCTTGGGTACTTTGAATGTCGGTTCAAAAAAGTGATAAGATCAGTTGATCTTTTGTAATGTCATGTATTTATATCCATTGGAAATGGTAGAGGTTCTTTTTCATCTTTGAATATGATCTGTAATTATTAAAATTTTCGTTCACTTCACTTCAAATTTTTTGTGCCATCAATTTTTTTGAGGATTTCTTTGAATTTCAGGATCCTCGCATGAAGGGAGGAGACCAGTCACCCGGAGGCATCACCACCCCTGGCTCTCGCACTACCGTTCTGCCAGACCTCCTGCCTCAGGTGAGTGATCAATAATCTTAATTACTTGAGTGCAAGTGCCTCAGGTCAGTTGATGAATAATCTTAATTACTCGAGGAGAAGTGCCTCAGGTCAGTTGATGAATAATCTTAATTACTTGAGTGGAAGTGCCTCAGGTCAGTTGATGAATAATCTTAATTACTTGAGTGCAAGTGCCTCAGGTCAGTTGATGAATAATCTTAATTACTTGAGTGGAAGTGCTTCAGGTCAGTGGATGAATAATCTTAATTCTTAAGTGCAAGTGCCTCAGGTCAGTTGATGAATAATCTTAATTACTTGAGTGCAAGTGCGTCAGGTCAGTTGATGAATAATCTTAATTACTTGAGTGGAAGTGCTTCTCACCAAAGTTGAGTGGAAGTACCTCTTACAGTCTTACTCAAGTTCAATGGAAGTATTTGTCATTGTTATTGGTGCCATTAGACAATGATAAGTTCTTCTATGCCATCTATTCATTTTAATTGTACTTTTTAAATTTTATTTTATACAAGGTTGCTTATTCTTTTTATATATAAATTGACATTTTTTTTGTAATTGTTTTTTGTTACTTTTCATTTATTATTCAGTTAGGTGAAAGTTCTATAAGGTTTTATTTTTCCCTCCGCGTCGTCTTTATTTCTGAGCAAAAGTTTCAAGTTTTTTGTTTGAAGAGTTACAGAAAATTTTGTTGAGCAAAAGTTGTTTGTTATGACCAGTTGACAAATACTGTCAGGAGTTTTTTTTAAATAATATTGAATTAGTCAAAAAACAGAATGTTTGTTTAGTTTACGGGATATGGCCAGTATTTTTCCTCTTTTAATGATCTTTTTCATGTTTTGGTGTAGTTTATGCACCAATACATTGGAAATAAGATAAGGGACATAACAAATGTTTTGACAAAAATATTTTTATTTAGTTATTAAATAGTCGTGAGGCATTTTGTGGAATACTAGTTAACCCTTTACGCTTGAATTATTATTACCCTAAGGTCTACGATACTGTTATATTTGCATTGAAAATAACCCTACAACCGTGACTGCTCTGTCTCTACAGGTCTTAAAGGGTTAAATGAAACATTACACATTTTTATTTGATTTTTTGTCCACAGAGCTCCAGCAGTCCAAATGGGTCACGACATGACAAGTCTGCCAGTGAAGAAGTAAGTTGGATATTCTTTTGCTTTATCACTCTCATTTATTTAATTATTTTTTATTAAAGATTTATTAAATATTTTTTTCATTATTTAATTATTTTTAATGGTTTATTTCAATATTTGTTTCATTATTTGTTTCATTATTTATTTATTTTTAAAAAATTTTTTAAAATATTTATTTCACTGTTTGTTTTTTAAACTTATTTAAATATTTGTTTCATTGTTTATTTAAATATTTGTTTCACCATTTATTTTTAAAGACTTTAAATATTTGTTCCATTATTTAATTTTTTTCTTCAAATATTTTTAAATTTTTCAAAAGAGGATTTTCATTCAGCTTATTTCTCTTCAGATTTATGCAAATAAATCGACAAGTTTTCACTTCATAACAAATTTACTTTCTTAAGTAATGTCAAAAGATATTTTTGAGTTGTAATTACAGATATAGTTTAGTATTAGAATACAACGAGATCATAAATGTAGATAATTACAATGAAATGAATGCATGATAATATAATGATTAGTAGTGTACAAATTGAATGGCTATTATTATTAGAGACGCAACTGTACTCGTCATTTGATTGAATGAACGAGAAGTTCTTTTTATTACTAACAAATGTCAAAAGATTTTCAAGTGTAAATGAAGGAATGACTTTTGCATGGTTCAGCAAATAATTAAAATTAGAATAAGTTTCACTTCATAGTCAACTCGTGGCCTGATGTCAAGTTCAGGTCGATGAGAAATAATATCTGCAGATTATTTTCCTTAGCTCGGATTCGGTTTTGTATGTGTCTTTCAGATGCTGTTGTAGAGATTGTTTTTTTTATACACAGTACCTCATTAAAGCTGATTTTCTGCGTTTATCATTTATTATATTAGTTCGAAATTTGAATTGTCAGTAGTCAGAACCTTTTTATTGAAAATATGAATAAAGCTCTTAATGGATTTTTTTAACAAGTTTATACCTCGGTTTTCCAACCTGTTGATTTTAACCCATTCGTGCGGACAGTCCTCTTAAACGGACAGCTAGAAAATACATTCTAACAAGCTTAATTACTATAGAAATAAAATAAACTCCGGCAAAACTTTAAATACGAATGGGTTAATTGGATAAATTGTCTCTCGCATCTCAACAATATAAATATAAGATTCTGTGATAATAGGTTCAGTCAGTTAACCATAGTCTTTCAGTTGAAATGCGAGGGCAATAATAAATTTTAGCTTATGAATAATAATAAAATAAGTATCAAATTGGAATGGCATTAGACTGGTCTTAGGAAGGATTGATTTTACTTTTTTTCATGTTTGTTAATGATCTATATCTTGTAAATTCTATTGATTTCTTCAATACTAATATCGATAAATATCTTAGAAACTATTGGACCGATATCCTAATCTCATTCCTGTACCAAAGAAAATGAACTTTATGACACCACTTCTTGTAAGTAAATCAATCATGAGTTTGCATTCGGTTTAATTCGCTTTTTGTTGACATTGTCGTTCAAAACTTTTCCAGTCCGTTATCTATATCTTGATGAAGCAAATTTTCTTTTATTTCGGTTTCACACTGGTAATAAAAATGAAAAAAGTACATTTTTGTCCGTTGCTATCGGAATATGAGCTGAGGGTTTTTCTTATAGATCTTTGTATTTAGGAAAGTTTTCCTCGGTAAATTATTGCAAGTATTTTATGTTTTTCCAAGTTATTGGGAGTTTCATGCTTATTGTTTGTGTTCTGCCTTGTGATTTTTTGTGTGGTAAGGGTTGTATTCAATTGTATATATTTAGTGTGTTGCTTTTATAGAATTTGTGGCTTCTAAATTATCTTTTTCAAAGTTTATTTAGCCATGTAAGATAAGGAAATTCTATTCTTTCAATGAAAAATGCTAATAAATGTAACACCTAAACAATTTGAATGAATGATTATTTATCTGTTTGAAACTTTCGATTCAACAACAAAAATAGTTTTTTATTTGTTGATAATGCTGAAATAAATCATTATAGGTAATTTACAATTGTCCTTGTGTCAAAATTCATATTTAATTGTTTTTGCCAGACTGTTTAGAAATTGCAGATCATATATAGATATAAATGTAAATGGTAGGTCACATATAAATAGATATGAAATATAAGTTTTCCTTCTTTAAAAAAACAGTTGTGTAAATACTTAAATTGTGTGTGAAAAAATATGCTTCAATTGTGTTATGTCAAAGACTTTCATTTTGTTTTTTTGTTTATAATTTGTTGGTTAAAATTTGATTTTTTTCAATTACATTTTCTGTTTATGCAATCTTAAAGAAATGTTTTCAATTATTAAAAATAATATATACTTTATGTTAGATTATTTTCTCATTATTTCATTTTTCAAAGTTCATAATACCCAATAAATTGAATTTATAACAGTTGACTCTTAATTATTAGTCTAGAGTCAGTAGATTAATTTTTTTAGAATGATTATAAAAAATTGTATTTTAGTTCTAATTTTTAAAGTAACTTTGTTTCTGTAATTTGATTAAATTAAAAAACTGGGTTGTAATAAAATTGATATAATTGTTAATATAATCAATGATTATGCATTTTAAATTGGTGTTTAGCACATTAGCACAATTTTCTTTTATTTGAACATGAAAAATAAAAAAAATAAAAAATATAAATGTACTAAGTATTTTTTTGATAGAACTTTAAAAGTCCGTTTTTGTCTGATGTCTCTCAAACAAAGATTAATTTAAATAAATTCAATAAAAGTAGCCGAAATAATAGAAGTTTTAGCTAAATATTTAAAATGTATAATCATTATTATTATTATCATCAGTATGAAATATGTATTTATATAATTGATTCTGAATAACTTACACATTCTCATGTTGCATGCCGACTAATTCATTGTTGCCGATCTACTAACTCGAGTGGAACGCCACTTTTTGGCACACGTAAGTACACTTTGTCAAAGCTTCATTTTTTGTTCAATTAGTTATCCCATTTATTGCCTATTTTGAAAATTGTCTTCCAAAGTGGGAAGTTTAGATTTTACTTTTGCATTAATTATTATCTTAAAACATTTAAGTTTGATTTTAAATAAATTAACTCATAACTCATTTTTCTATAAGTTCAAGAAAATAAAACTCTAAAAATTTTCCCAAATATTTTCTTATTAATCCCAAACAAAACTTTTTTCCCAAATATTTTTTCACTTGTATCATTTATTTATTTTTTACAACATTAATACATTAAGAGAACCAAAGTTTGATAATTACGAGTACATTTCTGCCTTAAAATAAGTTGTCTTGCATTGTGTCTGTTTATGCCTGCCTTACAATGAAAACTTAATCTAATATTCACATATTGAAGCATAAGGATACTGTTCGGACCAGAAGACCCCATAGACAATAGAATAATTGATCTTGCTAAATATGAGAATGATAATAATATTTGATAAGGATTCTGAATTACAACACTGAATAAACTGCTGCATAATATTTAGAATAATGATGCAATATTTTTGTGTTAAGCCACTAAGCACAGATACCTAATACACATGTAAAAGGTATGATAATCCCAGCCTTAATAACATTGATAAGTCAAACTTGTATAGCTGTAACAAATAAACAAGGTGAAACATTAGACTTATCGTCAGGACAATACATTAAAGCTATTTTTGCTACATGCTCATTAGGAATTACTATTGAAGTAGATAACGTGGAAGCCTAAGTAAAGTATTGACCTGCTTATCGCCAATGCTTAACTGGCTAGACCATTGCAAATGATGTCAGATTCTCAGCATATGATCATTTGTTCAAAGTAAGAAATGGAAAGGTCATCGGCAATTCATAGTTAAATAACAACCAAGAACTTGATAGATAAAACATCTGAAGTTGTGATTTTAAACTTTGAAATAAAGGTCCAGTTAAAGAAAGCAACAATGCAGCATGAAATGTGATCATTATGTGAATGTTTTTATTGTTGTTATTTTGGCCAAATTAGAAAAAAAAATTATGGTTTAAAATTTAAGATGCATCATTTTTTTGATTCAATCAAAAGTAATTGAATTAATTGCTTTGTTGTCTAAATATAATTATATAAATATAATAAATACTTCTTATATTGTCAGAAATAATAAACAGAAATATAACATTATTTATTGATACTAACGCAAGTTGTAATTTCATTTCAGTTTCGACCAATGCAAGGTAAATGTACTCCTCTGCACCTACAGAACAAACAGAAGTCGTTCATTGCCTTTGGGTTTGGTGTTGGAGGAACGGGACCCGCGCAGACGCCCGCCCGCAGAGACTCTCACCTCAGCGTGATCAACGTGGCACCAACCTCGCACGAGATGAACGACACGCCCGAGATCAGGAAATACAAGAAGAGGTTCAGCTCCGAGATACTTTGCGCTTCTCTCTGGGGTGAGTTTCATAATAATTTCTATGCTTATTCTATTGCTAAATACTTCCTTGTAGCAATTCCTACATTGTTACAGATTAATTCAACACCTCAAATCAATGGTGTAAAGATACAGAAAGGATGATTGGTTAAATAGTTATTAGAATGTAATTTTATTTTCATGTCAATGCATAGTGAACGCTGACTACTCTATCAAGTTAACCATCACAGTTTGCTGTCTAGTCAATTTATTGTGATTAAAAATACATTTATTGTAAATAGTTTTAACTAATTTAGAAGTTTTTTGGTAAACTTCACTTTGATGATGAAGGAACTGTTTTTATTTCTCAACTCTGCTGCAAATAACCTGAACACAATGTTCAAATTTGGAATAGTTTCTTAAGTTTCTTACCAAGGAATCTTTTCTATTACACACATTTACTTTTACAACCAATATTGGAAGACATTTTAACTTTACTGTCCAAATGTAATTAATTGTATTTGTTAAGAATCAAATTTATTATCGGTACTTTCTCTCATACAAGATTAATTTTTTTTTAATTTTGTCATCATTTTTTCAGGAGTAAATCTTCTAATAGGAACAGAAGCCGGTTTAATGCTGCTGGATAGGTCTGGTGTAGGAAAAGTTTATCAATTGATCACCAGGAGAAGGTTTCAACAAATGGAGGTTCTGTCTGATCAAAACATTCTAGTTACGATTTCTGGAAAGAAAAATCGAATTCGTGTATATTATTTATCCTGGCTCAAATCGAAGATACTTCGCACAGATTCTGTAAGATTTTTTTGCTATACATTGATTATATTTGCCATTACAAATAAATCTACTCCAATAATTTTATAATTTAACATTTATAGAGCACCAGCTACGGTGTTCTTTATGTGAATATAGTTAAAGAAGAAGGTACTTCCCTAATATTTATTTGTTTTTGTCCATTTCAGCAACAAGTAGAAAGAAGAAATGGATGGATCAATGTAGGAGACCTGCACGGTGCTGTTCATTTTAAAATAGTTAAATATGAGCGAATAAAGTTCCTCGTTATAGCACTTAGGGACTCTATAGAAATATACGCTTGGGCGCCCAAACCATATCATAAGTTTATGGCCTTCAAGGTTAGTTTTCATTTTTTTTTTACTTGTAGAGTGAACAAATTATGGTTGTGTGAAGTTTGGTTATAGATTTTTGTTTGAAGAATGGCTTCAATGTGTATTAAACTACAGGGTTGTATGTCCTTTTAACATTGGGTAATGTTTGGAACAGTTTTTTATTTTTTTTTTATAGAAAAATCATTAGTTTGTCACATTTGAAAAATGAAATAAATCACACACACCTGTTTAAAACTATTGTTAATGATCCGCTTGTCTCATTAGATAAAAACTGAAAACATTTTTGTCACTGGGGGAAAACCAAAGAAACCATTCTCACCACATACAAAACAATAACCAGACCTTTAATAGACTATGCAAACACCATATGGTCACCCATCTCATCTACCACAAACATCAACAGACTTCAGACAAC
>JARUHE010312928.1:10000-11907 GCA_031471125.1 Archaeomysis grebnitzkii | reverse complement strand
CCACAATAAAGATATGATACCACAATAAAGATATGATACAGCAATAAAGATATGATACCACAATAAAGATATGATACCACAATAAAGATATGATACAGCAATAAAGATATGATACCACAATAAAGATATGATACAGCAATAAGGATATGATACAGCAATAAGGATATGATACCACAAATCATCCACCGGTCCAGCAACAACAACAACAACAACAGTACTCAGAAGTCATTTTAAGAAGCTGGTTTTTCAAACACAGCTTAACAAATAGATAAGAAAACGAGGTAAGCAAATGTATAAACAAACAAATGAAAAATATATAAAGAAAAAGTGAGTATATGGATAACTAAATGAAAATTAAATGAATAAACAAGTATATAATAAAATAAATAAATATACAAACACACAAACAAATAAACAAATAAATAAAGGGGCTGTATAAAACATAATTTACAGGATGGTAAATCTAACATATACATTTCCAGATGGAATTACATGCAACATGACAATATTCTACTTTTTATGCTGGCTTATATTTTTTTTAACATTTAAGCAAAGTTTTCAGCAACTTAATTAAAATATATATAATTATATATAAACATAGATAAATTTTCATTAAAGAATAAGAAACAATTGGATCGTTAATAGTACAAGTGAGGTAACCCACACGCAAACAACGTAAAGCTTGCCTCAATTGTGCTAATGTTGATCCAGTTATCTTATGTAACTGACCAAGCTTTCATTATACACTGGAATGCCTCAAATAAAACATAAATAAACTTCTAATTTATTCTTCAAATATTCAAAAGCATTTTTGTTTTCAAGTCTGCAATCTAGAACGAGGATGGTGATTAAGAAATAAAATATAGGATCGAGTTTCAAAATAATTTTATGAACTGCAGAATTATTTCGAATAATTTATATCGTCAATAATTTATGAGGTTGTACGCATGCGCTGGTGGATGAAGGATCGCTTTGTCACATGGGTGTTGGTTTTTGTTTGCTTGTCCAGAATATATTTGGAAAATTTTTATTTTATTTTTCTATTGAATTTTCTTTTGGTGTATGGGTGATGAATGAAACAAGCTGTCTATGAATGGTGGATTAATGATTATCTTTGGTCTATGGGTGGTTAGGTGTATGGGTGGGGGCGAAAAAATTTTGGGTGTGTGAAAGGAAGGTAGAAGATTATTTTTATGACTTTGCGGGCATTAATGTGAAGGAAATTTTTACCCTTTGCCCTCAGCCGTCCAGGGTTCGCTCTTCAAACCACATGAACAATGGATCCTTATCCAACTGTACATTTAGATAAGGCTCCATTCTTCATGTGGTTTTAAGAGCGAACCCTGTACGGCTGAGGGCAGCAGGTAAAAAATTTACTTCACATCAATGCCCGCAAAGTCATAAACTTGTGTTCACCAGAGAGTGATTTATCATTGATAGAAGATTATCTTTGCGTTTATGGGTGGGTGGGTGTATGGGCGATAACTGTAAATTTATCGTTGGTAGGTGCGTGAACTATTGTGTTTGGCTGCATGTGTGGTGGGTTTTATAAAAACCTTACTTATATGTTCAGTCTAAAAAATGAATGCACTATTTTTTCATAATTAATATCTTTATTTTAAATACATTTCTTATGAGATCATATTCTATATTCCTTAAGCCTTTGACTCGTTGTCTCTATTACTCTTGTTTATATTTTTATCATTGTAAGTGTTTTTATTATTGCTTTTATCATTACTCTTATTTATATTTTATCATTATTATTGCATTTATTATTAATCTTATTTATATTTTTATCATTGTTAGGGTTTTTATTATTGCAATTACTATTACTTTTATTTATATTTTTACAATCATTAATGTCTTACTATTTCTCTGTGAATCGTGAGTGAAGCGAAGCAGTTCAT
>JARUHE010312928.1:0-5000 GCA_031471125.1 Archaeomysis grebnitzkii | reverse complement strand
CTTTGATTATATTTAATTATATCATTTGTAAAGCTTCCGTAATCATTATTTATTGTTGCTATAGTTGTATGAATACTTTAATCTTTATAAATTGTAATATCAAAATTGTTGTTTGTATTATTGTATTTGACATAGTGAAATGTTTCTATTGGCTTTTGTATGTTTTGTATAAAATAAAATAAGTCTAAAATTTATTATAATTTTTAGTATCATTAGTATTGTTATTGTTAGTATTGTGAATCGCAGCGAAGCGATGTAATCAATATTCAGCCATCTGTTCGTTGTTGTTGGTGCTGGTAGTGATTGTGTTAGATTATTCCTTTGTTTTTGTAAATGTTTTCTCAAATGTTTGTTGAATAATGACATTATTTCTTGCACATTTTTTATTGGTTTTTACAGATTTTTGATTTTAAAAATAATTATAACATTTATGATTAAAAATTTGTTCTATCATTCCTATAAGACTCTCATCAATACAATCATAATTCATTTATTTCTATTTTAAATCTTAACTATAAAATACAAACAGAAAAATGTAATAGTGACGCGTCATTCTGGGAACTAGAGTTAGTTGTTTATTTATTTTTTTAAATTATCAATTTTGGTTGGGTTGACTCTAGGCAATTGTATACCTTAGCTACACGACTCCAATAACAGTGGTTTTTATCTCCTTTTAATAATTTATTTCACGTTTAATGGGATTTAACTATTCCAGCTTACTCCATATTATGTTACACCAGTGATATAAATTAAGTTAGTTATGTCTTTGATTACATTATACAGGTAACTGTACAATATAATAAAAAACATAACTTACTTAATTTGTATCACTGGTGTAACATAAGATGGAGTAAGCTATTATATTTATGTATCACTGGTGTCACAAGAAACGGTTAAATTGTTAAAGCAAAAATACAGGAGGAAATTCATTCCATACAACCTCAGATGCTAAGAGTCCATTTACGTGACACTATTTTTCATACATAAATCAAAACAAAATTACAATCTTTAAACTATAAAATAAAAAAAGAATTAACAAAGTACATTAATTTACAAAATGATGTTTTATTTTAAAATGGTAAAGTGACATCTGCGCCACCCTGTATAGCAATTCTAATCTAACTAACCGATCTCCCTTCACATATCATACCTTAATATAATACCTACATCAAGTGATCTGTGCTCTAAGGATATGCAGCCGATATATGACGCCTCCTCCAAGCCGGGGTAAGCTTAGCATGTAAAATTCTAAGACCCAATAAAACAGCTGTAGAGCGGAATCGAACCGGTAGTAATAAGATTCTCTTGCGCAGTATTTATCTTCAGTCGGTCGTCGTACATTTTTCAATGCTAATATAGATAAATTATAACTAACAGACAACAAATAATAAACAAGTGATAAATAATAGACAACAAATAATAAAGAAATAGTAAATAACAGATAATAAATAATAACTAAATGATATATAATATATAACAAACAATATATAAATGGTAAACAATATATGACAAATAATAAACAAACAATAAATAATAGATAAATAATAATAAGTAAATGATACATAACATATAACAAATAATAAACGAATGATAAATAATAGTTAACAAACATTAAGCAAATGATATATAATAGGTATCAAGTAATAAATAAACAATAAACAATATATAACAAACAGTAAATAAATTAAAAATAATGGATAACAAACAATAAATAAACAATAAACAAAGTATAACTAACAATAAATAAATGATAAATAATATATATAAAACAAAGAATAAATAAACAATACACAAATTACACATACAACAGATAACAACTAGTCAAATAAATAAATTATAAAAGAGATAATAAAAATAAACAAATAATAAATAACAGATAACAAATAATAAATAGACGGTAAATAATAGATAACAAAAATAAATAAATGATAATCAATAGATAGCAAATAATGAATAAATGGTAAATAATATATAACAAACAATAAATAAATGATAAATAATATATAAAAAATAATAAATAAATGATAGGCAACAGATAGCAAATAATAAATAAATGATAAATAATATACAACAAACAATAAATAAATAATAAACAATATGTTCAAATAATAAATGAATGATAAATAATAAATAAATGATAAATAATATATAACAAACAATAAATAAATGATAAATAATGTATAGCAAATAATAGATAAATTTTAAATAATATATAACAAACATTAAATAAATGCTAAATAATAGATAAAACAATAAATAAATGATAAATAATATATAAAAAAAAAACAATAAAGAAATGATAAATAATAAATAACAAACAACAAAAAAATGATAAATAATATATATAAAACAATAAATAAATGATAAACAATGGATGAAAACAATAAATAAATGATAAATAATATATAACAAACAATAAATAATAGATAAAGACAATAAATAAATAATAAATAACAGATGAAAAACAATAAATAAATCATAAATAATATATAAAAAACAATAAATACATGATAAATAATATATAACAAACAATAAATAAATGATAAATAATAGATGAAAACAATAAATAAATGCTAAATAATATATACCAAACAATAAATAAATAAATGATAAACAATATATAAAAAACAACAAATAAATGGTAAATAATATATAACAAACAATAAATAAAAGATAAATAATAGATAAAAACAATAAATAAATGATAAATAATATATACAAACAATAAATAAATATAAAAACATAATGAAAAAACATTTCCAATTTAAGAGAAGAATATTGCAAATAAAAAAAACTGTAAAACGCCCCAACATTTAAACAGTTTGGATGTCTTTCTCAAAAATGCTGAGTCATCGGTACAGCCAAAAAAACTTTCTATGGAATCAAACGATCGACTATTTTCAAGTGGATAATAAAACAGAAATCGTCGAAGAGATGTTCAACAAAATTATGTTTTCACATTTTTTATTTTCCTCATTTTTGGGTTAAATTAAATATTTTGATCTGTTGCGACTTTTTTATTTTTATTTGTTATGGATAAGTTTTAAATTGCTTTAAATGCTTTTTAATTTTTTAATTTTTAGAAATGTTTTAAATTGCTTTTAAATATTTTAAATTGCTTTTAAATATTTTAAATTGCTTTTAAATATTTTAAATTTGTTAAATGCTTTAAATTGTTTTAAATTTTTAAATTTTTTATAAATGCTTTAAATTGTTTTAATTGTTTCAAACTGTTTACATTTTTACAAATGCTTTAAAATGTTTTAAATGTTCACATTTTAAATATATTAAAGTTGTTTAAATTGTTATAAATGTTTTAAATTGTTGTAAATGTTTTAAATTGTTTTAAATCTTTCAAATTGTTTTAGATGTTTTAAATTGTTTAATTTTTTTTAATGTTTTAGTTTTTTTAAATTGTCTAAGTTGTTTTAATTGTTTGATGAATGTTCCCTTTTTATTATCAATACATTAACAACACAGTCGATTACTCAACTAATAATCTCCATTTCAACAAGCTATGTAATAAATAATACTTTACTTTGCAGTATATAATTTTAAACATCTTGCACAGGTTTTTGAAAAAAAAACAAAGATATTATTGAAATTTAACTTCATTGAACACATTTGTTACACTCTATACGAGTATTAATTACATATAATTAATTCTTTAGAGCTGAAAGATACAGTTTTTGTCTTTTATGAAATCACAATTTTTTTATTTGAAGTACCTTAAAAATCAGTATTTTCATTTTTATAAAAGTTTTTTTATTTTATTTTTATTTATTTTAGAAATGAACCTTTTTATAAAGTAGTTATCTGTCCCTTTGCGTTCGGTGGATAACTAAGGATACTTTTCACCAATACATAGGTTAGCCTAACCTAACATAACCTAACCTAACCAATTCTACGAAATATGCATCTGGTTGTAAATTCATTTAAAAGTAAATCATTTTATATTGGAAAGACATTTTGTTTTCTTCTCAAACAAATAAGGACAACATCCATCTGTATTTTCATTTAATTTCCTCCATTTTAACCTTTGAAGGGTTGCTGCAGAAAAGGCTTCTTTCATACCGGTCAAGCGCATAGCATCTGTCGGTTCCCATAATTTGACATTAGAAGTCCTTTCATATGCACTTGGAGTTGGTTTGCCTTTCGAATCTTACTTGTTTTATTTATTTATATTTCTTCCAACAAAATAAAATATTTCTCTAGACCTATATGTTGGAAATATTCACTATTATTGTAGATCTGCTATCTAGATAGAATTTTAGAATTTTTGTAGTTCAATTTTTTAATCTGCCTTTTGTTTTAATATTTATTTTTCTGATATAGTTTTATTTTGTTTTGTTTTATCAATTTTAATATTCCCAAGTTGTGTTTGTAAATTTTCATTTTTTTAGTAAATGTAATATTTACGACATTATAATATTCCTTTCAACGTTTTAAATTTAACTTAATTATTTGTATTTATATAAAACTGTTTTTATTTCTATAGTTTTTTTGGAAAAATCTATTTTATAATTAAAATCTGAAACTAATATATAAATGTTTTTATAATTAAAACTTGAAACTAATATATAAACTTTCTTTATAATTAAAATTTGAAACTAATATATAAACTTTTTCGTAAACCAAAACCAATTTTATTTTCAAAAGTGAAAAAGTTTTTTTCATAAAAATAAAATCTTTTGAAATCAAAGAAAAATCAACAATTGACTTAAGCTCAATATTGACATTTGGATTATTCAAAATAATTGGTTTTCGTTTTTGAATAAAATTTATTTTCAAAAATGAAAACTGGAAATTAAAAAAATGGTTTTATGATTTTAAATCCAAAAGGATCCTTTGTATTGCTATTAATAATATAAGAATAATAATAATAATAATTAATAATAACATAATATAATAATAATAATAAGAATCCTTTGTATTGCTATTAATAATATAAGAATAATAATAATAATAATTAATAATAACATAATATAATAATAATAATA
>JARUHE010312917.1:0-11908 GCA_031471125.1 Archaeomysis grebnitzkii | reverse complement strand
GGGCCCAATGGAGAGGCCATTGCACAACCTTCTTTGCACATCTGTTTGTATATCTTACCAATGGGATACTTGAATAGTGACTCTTTTGTACATAGCTGTAGAAGTTGTTTTAAAAGTACCTTGAGTAATTTTTGAGATGGAAGAGAAGGATGTTCATACGCATGTTCATACATCACTTTGATTGAAATTATAATCCATAATTTGTAACTTGTATGGCGAGTGAAGTGCAACGTTCATTATACTGTCACTTATTTGTCTATACAGTATAAGTTTTGTTTAATAAGTGTTGAACGACGGTTTTTTCTTACTTTATTTCATACTTTTTTAGTATTTTTTTTTAGTATTTCAAAAAAGTTCTTGCCAATCAAATGATGTATAAATCATATTAAAAACATTTATTTTTAATCATAAGTATCAAGTATCTGTTAAAAATCTATTTACATATGGTATTATTGTTTTTCTATATATATTATGTGTTACCTTCCAGTGTAATTGTTCCTAGAAAGTTTTCTCTCTGTATACATAATATTTTGAACTTGATCTTAAAGTAATTTCTTGCAGACGGGATATTCATTAGTCTATGTTAATAGTAATTCTGTCTGGATAACTTTGTTATGCTTTGAATAATGGCTTATATTATGCTATAGTATTATGTAACAACACTTGCAATGGTTTTTAAAACATAAACAGATGCTATCAATTCAATCACCAGCTGTGGTGTCCGAGTGGTTAAGGAGATGGACTTGAAATCCGTTGGGCTCTGCCCGCACAGGTTCGAATCCTGTCTACAGCGAACTTTTGGGGTCTTAAAATTTTTCAAAAGTCATGAAAAAGCTATCTGAAAATGTTATTACTTAACCTTATAACGTAAGATGTAAATAATTCTTTAGAATCAATAAGGACTATTTTAATACAAATTGTGATGTATTTCGATTCTTTTGACTATAACTGTCTGGTTTTTATAGAGTTAAATAGTATAATTATGTATAGAATGTATTTTACATTGAGCTTATTGGAAACTGGTAGCTCTTCATTTTACGCTAAGTAAACATTTGTGTAAAATCAAAAATATAAGAGGTATAATCCAAATGTTTCTTTCAGAAGTCAGCAGTGGATTTGGAATGAAGTTTTGATTTCAGTTATTCGTCGCATTTTAGTTAATTAGCTCCAACTGATTTTCATGTGCCACTTGTTCCACATTATAAGTTAATTAGCTCCAACTGATATTCATCTCTTACTTCTTCACATCTGTTTCGTAAGGAGTACTAAATAATTTAAATATATTTCCATATTGCCGGTAGGAAAACAGTATTTTCACATCCTTAATAGAGCTCACAAGGGTGTCTGCTATTATATATATTTTGTGATTGTAAAGTTTTTGAAAATGAGATTAGTTTCCTTTCTGAAGTTGTGATTCTGATTCCTACACTTGAAGTTTTCTTTCAAAAGCAGTAATTTGACCAAGTATCTCAAATATAAACATACTCTTCCCTTGAAGCTCAAAATACAAAAAAGCTAACTTGACAAACCCCAGTTGATCCAGGGAGTAACTAGTAATCCACGAACCGGACGGTTCAAATATCTCGGGACGATTCATTCAGTAACTTTAAAAAAAAATTCTCCCTAAAAATGTCAAATCAAAAACGGTGTTACAAAGTGAGAAAACATCATTTTATCAAAAATTTACTTTAGAGACTTTTCATGTGTACTTCATTTCCAATCCATTGATGCATAAATAAAAGCAAAATATGAAAAAAAAAATTTTGTTAAAAAAAATTTCGAAGTTAATTTGATCAAAAATGTAGTTAAAAAGTGATAAAATCAAATAAAAATACCTAGTAACATATTAAAACCAATAACAAGCCTATATGAAAAGAAATAATAATAGTATAGATGATATATAAGCATTCAAGTCATTGTCTAACGCTCGACAAAAATGATCAATACAAAATGATAAGAATTTTACAATTTTAAAACTATGATTTTCTGAAAATATTCAGTGAGAGTGTATATTTAAACCATTCAGTGTTAAAAAATATATTACTTTTTCAAAAAGGTGAATTGGATGAAAACCAGCTAAAGGAAGTTGTAATTTCTCTTACCAACATAATAAGGTGTATAGCATGGAGTTTTCAGAGAATCTTTAGAGTATGTTTCTTCTGCAAATCCAAAATCTGTTAGCTTTAAAGTGGCATCATTCTCTGTGAACAAAAACAAAACAATTTTACAAAACAATAGGGAGTTTTTTAAACTATTTGCCAAAGTCTTTGAAATAATACAACTCAACCCTGAGTGATACAAACTTTGCAATTATCCCAAACATTCAAGCTTATTATCTTTTTTGTTATATACTTCTCTCACAATCACACTTTTGTCCAGAATTTTAATTTGAAAGTGTATTGATTGACCACAGTGGTCAGCATTATGTAAACTAATGGAACCCAGACAGAGAGCCTGTCTAATGAGGTGCCTCCAGAGGAAAAAGAAATACGTGTTGCTTGGAAATGTGCTTTCAGAATGATTTGTTTGGTGGTTGTTGTTGTTTTACAACTTGGTTATGTTGTCTATCTGTGATTATGTTCCTTGTTAAGTGATTGAGGATGTTGTTAAGCACGTGGAAGTAGTATTTGGCTATGATGTTTTTATGGTCTTGGTGGTTAATTGTGCAGAAAGTGATAAGAGTGATATGGATGTGTGTTTATGGCAACTAATTGAATCCCTCTCACGTTAAAGTGAGCTTTTATTGGAAGTACCTTTTGTCTGTAGATATGTGATTTAGTGAATTTGTTTTTGAACTTTTGTTTGTTTTCAGTGTCAATAGTGTTACGTTTTGTATTATTTGGAGTCTTTTTCAGGTTTATATGCGAGAGTGTAGGAGGACAGAAAAGTTATAAAACAGTAAACAAAAAGAAATTTAGTCACACTCAAAAAAACCTTCTTTACCCATAGTAGTGTACAACAAATTTTCTGGTTTGAGATCTCGGTGTGCAATGTTACTAAGATGGAGGTGCTGCACAGCAATGCAAATCTCTCTGACTACAGAAGCAGCTTCCCTTTCTGTGAAAGCTCCATCAGCACGGTCCTGGATTCGCTGAAAGAGCTCTCCACCTGCCATGCTAGAAAAAGAGTAATTGTCAATTTAATCAACATGATAACAATGAAGTATTTTTCTTCAATTAAAATTTTTATTTAAATGTGAATCAATATTGAATCTTCTAATAGTACTGAAAACAATAGAAATACAATTTCCATTCAGAGGTTATTGATTCTAATATTTCTGAAGGAAAATTATTTTAATGTCAATAATAAGGTATAATTGAAGGGGATAACTAAGCTATAGACAAATAAATACTTTTAGAAACACAAACCATTCCATAACAACAAGTATGCAGTCAACACCATTATATGAATTTTCATAGACGTCAATAATTTTCACAACATTCATACATGAAGATGCTCGGCAATGCAAATCGACTTCTCTTCTTGCTTTTGGGCAATCTCTCAGCACCTGAAGAGTAAAATAATAAGTTTGACAATGGAAAAAAACTGGCTTGTTAAATTTGATCATTTAAAAAATTCAATATGATAATGAAGGCAGTAAGAAATCTAGAAGATTTACTTGGAGATTATACTCGTACATATTTTAGGTTTTATATTTTCAATTATTAGTTTTATCTTATATTTCAATCATAAACCAAATTGGTAGTATAAATGCATTCTTAATGTCACAAACCAATTAAAGAAGAGTAGATTTTTTAAACCATTTTAAAAAAAAACATCTTAAAAAAAAATATAATAACAAAAGATTTATTTATAAATTAATTTCTCAAATACCTTCAGAGCAAATTTATGATTTGTATTTCTGTTGAAACATTCAACTACCTTCCCATTAATACCCAAGCCAAGAACATTTGTGGAAATGATGTAATCATTTATCAACGGAGATTTTTTTGCATTTAGTCTTCGAACATTAGGGATAGGTCTGAACTTGGGAGCTTCATCTCCATGTTGATCATCTACTTGCATAGCTTCCTAGAAATTAAACATTTACATTAGCATCAGATTTACATTAATTCAAGTTTTTTCAAAAACACCATTTAGGATGTGAAATGAGCTGGACTTGTGTTGCAAGTAAACAAAGAAATACACCACATTTCGAAAAGTGTAATGATAAAACCACATTTACCCAATAGTACATATGTTTACATTTATATGTGTTTTTGGCCACCAAAAACCATTTGAGGAGCAAAGTCAGGTTAGGTTGTTTGGTGGGTTACAATAATGATAAAATTTGCTTAAATGCTGGTTTATGGAGAAGCAAAAGGATAGCCTATTAGTGAAATATTGGAGATAATGAAATCGAGGAAAACGGATTGCCTTTAATTTTTCACCCTATGGAGTTGTTACCTCTGATTTGAACAGTTAGGAATAGTCACTAAAACCACTAAATTTGTTCAAAAAACACCAAAGTTCTCGAAAATTTCAACTCTCTTTAGGAACTGTAATCTTCATTTCTGCCAACTTTAACCTTAATATTCTTTTAAAGCACATCAAAGTCTTTAGGAAAAAATATTTTGCACAGAAATTAGGAGCCGCCATGCTCACGCAATACTTCAATTGTTTTTTCGGCGAAAATTGAACACAACCGGTAGGTCGGGTCGCACGCTGTACAAAAACTGAAGTAGGTAAGGAAAGTTTAACATTATCATGATCTACCAAACAAAACCTAGCCTGACTTTGCTCCTCAAATGGTTTTCGGTGGCCATTGCAGTTTTCTAACTCTATACCGGACATGTGTCCATTTCCACAGACGTAAGGGAACTGCCAGTCAGCAAACTAATGGGCGTATCTCCGCAGTGTAATACACAGGACTATTAGAGTTGTCACGAAATTTTAAATGTGGTTTTAATTGCTTTTTCATTATTATAATTTACCTTGCCCACTAATTTAAATATGGTTGAGGAGCAGCTATTGCAGTTTTCTAACTCTAGACCGTATGTAATGGAACTGCGTACCTCTGTGGAAGAGTTGCCCGGAAATTTGAAATGTGATTTTAGGTATCCGAAGCAAGCACTTATATTTTTCTATTGTTACAAGTGAGCCATAGATTCCCGCCACACATGCCAATACAAATAGGCTGCCACATTGTCTCAGAGGATTATTAGCTTTCAGCCTCCCACATTTTCCGTCAAAAATTTGATTAAGCTACATAAATATACTCTAACTTACTACCTCTAAATAGCTTACATACGTTTTTATTAAAAATTTCATAAACGTAACAAGATTGTTGATATGTGCGTATATTTTACAAATATGTTCAAATGATCGAATGGAAAAACATCGAAAAGTACGATCGACGTCGAAGAAAGAAAATATTTTAACGGATCTGTGGTCGAGCTAAAAAAAGACCAAAAATATGAATAATACATCAATGAAGAAAGAAAACGTTGTTCCGTTCTATTACGTCATATGTGGCTACTGGCTACTTGCATTGTATTTAAATTCATGAATTGCACATTTGTTCTTACAAAATGTGAGTATTTTTACCTAAAAGTTATGAAAGATTATTCATGTGTGATGAAAATAAAATTTTATACTAATTACTGATAGTTTTAGCTAATTTGTGTGTGAAAGGTCTTTTGCAGTCTTCAGAAAATATTTTTTTCCTGCCTCAAGTTTGAAATGTCTTTTGAAATTTTTCTGTTGTACATTTATTTTCTGGATTATTTTTGTTGCGAGTACATAACAATGATTGCACTTTGCAAACACTTTAAATCAAATCACTCAACAGATTATGATGTTAATGATAATTCAATTGTATTGCAGATTACTGGCCCCATTTTTGTCCAAACTTGGGATTTCATGAAGTCATCTGAAGTGTCGATTTGCTCGAACTTGGACGTGAAATCCGTGAATAAAAATGTAGCTATGGGATATGTTCAAAGCTTTAAATGATATTTGTTCGAAATGAAATAACAAAAGTGGCAATTGATGAATTGTGTTTGTGTCTAGTGATTAATGATGGGTGTTTAATAAGATTAAAATATTTTGAAATATGTGATAGTATTGTTAGGCTAGCAGCTGCAGTTCGCTTGTACAGTTATTATCAGTATTTATTATTAAAGTTGTTTTTTTTATTTGTATCGTTATTTGTTATTGCTATTGAATTACTGATAGTTATTGTTTTTCATTTTTGTTTTTATTTATTTGTGTTGTTCCTTATTTTTTTTTTATTTGTTATTGTTATTGGTATTGCATTAGTAGTGTCCTTATTTTCCTGCCAACTTTACCGAATACATAAATGTTATGCGGCCACATTGCCATATAAGGTTCTGAATATGTGCCGCATGAGTCCATGGCCAAAACTAATGGCAACAGCCTGCCACCACAAGTGTATTTAAAACTTTGGTAATACTACAGTTTAGCTCGCCTATCAATACGCCTATTTTTGTAGATAAATGTTAAATATTTTCCAAAATTACTCATAATAGCTTATTCTATATCACTCATGCTTTCGATTGATACCCATGTGTTTATATTTTGATGAATATAACACAAGTAATAGCCAAAATAAGTAATTTGTCAAAGATTATGTACAGTCAACTGACCGGCGTACCAGCCGTTGGGATGACGTCACATTTCAAACACGACTTGGGCTATCTCTTTGCTTCTCCATAAAACAGTGTTTAAGCAAATTTTAACATTATCGGACCCACCAAACAAAACCTAACCATACTTTGCTCCTCAAATGGTTTTCGGCGGCCAAAAACCTACATTTGTATTTCACGCCATGTTGAAAATGAAACAGTTGGTACGCCTGTCCTTGTCAATGGTGTACGATATTTCTTCGATAAATGTAGTAATTTGATTCTTTGATTCTATAAGTTATATTAATCAAAACGTTAAGAAAAAGACATAAATCAAAAGCGATAGTGAAATACAATAATTTTGGAAAATATTTAACATTTTTCTAAAGAAATAGGCATATTGATAGGCGGGCTAAACTGTAGTATTACCTAAAATATATTCTTATTGTTATATATTTATTATTAGATAGTATTATTATTATATTCTATTATTATGTTATTATATTATTATATTATTATTATTATATTATTTTATTATACTATTATATTATTATATATTATTATATTATTATAATATTATACTATCTTTACTATTTTTATTAAAAACATTATTCATCTCAACCTAGCTTGATTGTTGGTGCGACATTTTCTTAAAAGTTTTTGAAAACTTTACAAAACTTTTTATTTAAGGATTATAAATGATAGTCGTATTATATTATTCTCAGTATTTTTTTTCATATATTATAATTATAATTTTTTACTATTTTGGGAGGTTCTTAGTTGGGAAACCTTCTAATAAGCTTAACAAACGTTTTTTTTTATTTTTGATGCTTACTTTTTTCATTACTTTTATACAGTCTATGTACGTGAAACATTTTTTTCAGGAATTATATTTACTCTAATATACATTTTTATTTGCTTAACATTTTCTGTGAGATTGGGGAAAATTGAAAGTTTTTGCTTATAGTAAATTTATAATTTATAATCTATTCAAATTTAAATTTAAGATTTTTAATAATGTTAAATTGGATAAGTTAAATTTGAAAATGTTAAACTTAATATTTTGATAAAATAAAACTCATAACAAAAGTAAATGAAATTGTATGTTTATCTTCCGTAGTCTTAAAGATAGTACAAAATAATTAAAAAAATATTTTAATATTTGATGGTATTACCTGAGGTTGAATAGTTATATTAATTTCAACTTCACCTCAACGTTTTTAAAGAATTTAAAAACAATTTAAATAGAAATGAAAGAAAATTTAAATAAAAAAAAATAAAGAAGATAAAATTTCCCATAATTTTTAGGTTAAAAAAATCGGTCGATATTCATGTTTTATAGATCGAGGATGGAACTGGTTTTAGGTCGATAACAATGTACTGTATTTCTCAACAATTTATGAACGTATGAACACATACACTCATACGTGCGCACACCTACGCATATACGCACGCATACACATACACATACACGTGCCCGCGCAAACATACACATACACGCGCACACGCATACGTGCGCGCACACCTACACACACATACGCGCGCACACACAGATACTCTCGCACATATACACATGTACTAACAGACACATCCACTTAGATATACACACAGGCATGCACATACATATCCACCACTCGCACTAACATACAAGATTTAAAATTGTATCTATATAATTAGAATAAAAATGTAAACACATTTACGATTATTTTTACTCTTTAATATTTCTTAATCAAAATTTTAACAGTTATTCAAAAGAACAAAATAACAAAAATCCAAAAAGAGGCAAAATTTAATCCAATTTAAGAAATAATTTATTTGAAAATAATATAATGAAATATAAAGATGTTGAAACGTTTTCTATTTTTGTAACTAAATATATGAAATGTTATTGCATAAGAAGTGAGTTTAAACATTATTAAATAATATTATTATGTCATTATTGTAAATAAAATCAAGGAACACAGGTTGGCAACACCGACGACATATTTATCTTTGCTATTGATTCACTTTGAACAAATTTGGAAGCCTGCGCAATTTTATACGCATCTTTTTTTCTTCTTTATTTAACCATTTAACATAAAAGAATGGTTGAAAGTATTTTTCACTAAAAATATAAATGTACGAAATTATGAAATAGTATTTCAAGATATTGACTGCTGGCAGATGCATATACGCATGCGTGAACTGATCCATAAGGTTTCCAGTGCTGGATTTTTTGCTCTAAGAGAATGGCCTTTTTGATCATGTTGTCAGGTGATTTTCCAAACCCGATGAAACAATCAGTGAAATAAGTTTGCCAACTTTCATTATACAAGTGAATGGTGGTGGAAAAAAGAGGCTGGGTTTGGTTTTCGGCTGCCAAATAGTTTGTTAATCAGCCGACAGATCTCAACATTGTCTTCGTTAATGAAGTCAGTTTCAGACTTCTTGATAGGCATGAAGAAACAAAATCAAGGGTTTCAGTGATGTTGTAACTTATTTTAAGACGAATAAACAAAAGTTTAACATATCATAAGATCATTTTCAAAACGGGTTTTCCTGACCTCACCAGAAAAAATATTTTTTCCTAGCAAGACGTGAACCATGAATCCCGCAGGTGAGAATTACAACCAAGATTACTACCCTGACCAGCAACAGAACTTCGACCAGCATGGCGTCGAAGACGGTAGTCACATGCAGGTGGGGGCACCCATTCCCAAGGGATCCCGACCCTTCGTGGATCCGGAGGCGGCGGGGGAGGTGGATCCCACAGCCTACCCAGCGCCCAAGGAGTCGACGAACAAGGTCCGTGGTCGATCGGACATTGTAGAAATGTTTTGCAACAACGTGGGTCAGGAACTGCTGATCGCCAAGACCTTTTATTTCTTCTTCTTCGCGGCGTTCGGATCTTTGTTTCCTTTGATGGCCGTCTACTTCAAGCAGATGGGCATGAACTCGTGCCAAACAGGCATCCTGATCGGGGTGAGACCCTTCGTCGAGTTCATTGCAGCTCCGTTCTGGGCAAGAATGGCGGACAAGTAAGTTCATAAAACGTGTTTTCGACCGTACTGTTTCTTGATTCAATCAGTTTTTTGTGATTCAATCATATTGTTTGTGGTTCAATCAATTTTATTGTGATTCAATTAACTTTCTTGTGATTCAATTAACTTTATTTTGTGATTCAATAAACTTTTTTGTGATTCAATCAAAACCGTATAACATTGTTTCAATGTAATTGAATCATAAAAAAAATTTATTGAATCAAGAAAAGTGCTGGCGAGATCACATCTTAACACTTTAACCGTTTCTTGTAACACCTGTGATACATAAGTATAAAAGCTTACTCCATCTTATGTAACACCAGTGATACAAAACAAGTTAGCTTATAAATGATAAATCACTCTCTTGTGAACACTAGTTTATGACTTTGCGGGCATTAATGTGAAGGAAATTTTTAACCTGCTGCCCTCAGCCGTCCATGATTCGCTCTTCAAACTACATGAACAGTTGGATAAGGCTCCATTGTTCATGTGGTTTGAAAAGCGAATCCTGGACGGCTGAGGGCAGCAGGTTAAAAATTTCCTTCACCTTAATGCCCGCAAAGTCATAAGTTGGTTTATGTTTTTGATACATTTATACGGGCAAATATTTGCCGGTATAAATGTATTAACTTGTTTTGTATCACTGATGTTACATACGATGGAGTAAGCCATTATACTAATGTATCACCGGTGTTACAATAAAAGGTTAAACTATTAAGAAATCTTAATTGAGCAGCATACAAATTAAATTTTATATGTCGTGAAACCTCACCGGTGAGCTAGTTTTAATTGTGCTAAAATAATGTTCCGTAGAGAAGGAATTAGTAGATAATAAACAAATAACAAATAGGTAATAAGGAGATAACAAACAGATAATTAGTAGATAATAAACAAATAACAAATAGGTAATAAGGAGATAACAAACAGATAATTAGTAGATGATAAATTAACAACAAATAGGTATAATTAGATAACAAGTATACAATAAATGGATAACACACAGGTAATACGGAGATAACAAGTACATAATTAGTAGCTAATAAATGGATAATAAATATATAATAAGTATATAACAAATAGGTGATAAGGAGATAACAAATATATAATTAGTAGTTAATAATTAGATAACAAATAGGTAATATGTAGATAACAAGTAGATAAATTAGTAGATAACAAATGGATAACAAACAGGTAATAAGGAGATAACCAGTAGATAATTAGAAGGTACCAAATTGATAACAAATAGGTAATAGGTAGATACAAAAATAATAACAAGTAGATGCTAAAAAATTAACAAGTAGATGCTAAAGAATTAATAAGTAGATAATCAATATATAACAAGTAGGTAATAAAGAGATAGCAAGTAGGTAATAAACAGATATAGAAAAAATACAATTAGGTAATAAATAAATAACAATTAGATAACAAGTAGCTAATAAGTAGGTAACAAGTAGATAATGCATATATACAGAAAAAGTAGCAACTAGATAACAATTAGATACTAAGTAGATAACAAGTAGTTACTAAGTAGATAACAAGTAGATACTAAATATATAAATAAAAATAGCAAGTAGGTAATAAGTAAATAACAAGTAGGTAATAAATATGTACAGAAAATAGCAAGTAGCTAACAAGTAGCTAATAAATAAACAACAAGTAGCTAATAAGTAAAAAAACAGGTATTTGATAAATATACAAACAAAAAGCAAGTTTAGTTTAGATAAGTTGATAAGTAAATAACAAGTAGATAATAAATGTATACAAAAAATAGCAAGTAGCAGGTAGTTCATAAGTAAATAACAAAAAGATGGTAAATATATACAAAAAAACCAGCAAGTAGCTAATAAGTAAATAACAAGTAGGAAACAAATATATACAAAAAATAGCAAGTAGTTATCAACCCAATGGGCAACCAACGTCGTTTCAACCATTTTTTGAGAGTTGAACTGAGGTTTGTTAGCAACAAACCCAATATGAACGCTATTAAAATGTATTTTTTTCAAAATCTTTGTCATTAGAATTATTATCGAAGCCAACGTTGTATGAACATTTGATAACGTTATTTAAATGTTATAACAATGTCCGTACAAGCTTTACTCTAACTAACTTCAATACAACGTTATATGAAAATTAAAAAAAATTGTTTTAACTAACCATTATTTAACTTTTGTTGAGCTAAGGTTACATAAACGACGTTAATGCAACGTTGAGTACAGTACATGTTTGTTGTGGAATAGTTATAAACAGACAATTTGGAAACGTTATATATATATATATATATATATATATATATATATATAT
>JARUHE010312906.1:0-11908 GCA_031471125.1 Archaeomysis grebnitzkii | reverse complement strand
TATGTGTATATATATATATATATGTATATATATATATATATGTGTATATATATATATATATGTATATATATATATATATGTATATGTATATATATGTATGTATATATATATATGTATGTATATATATGTATAATATATGTATATATATGTATGTATATATATGTATATATATGTATATGTATATATATGTATATATATATATATGTATATATATTAATGTTGTTTTCATAACTTCTACTCGGTCACAGCCTTAGTTTGTTTACGAATTTCCTCGTGTTTGTTTTTCATTAAATTAATATAAATTTTTTTCACGATTTGGTTTATGTAACAATGGATTGAAAATTAAGTATAAAAAGTTTCTAAGGTGAATTTTTTATTAAAACATATTTTTGATTGACATCTGACTGTGGAGATTGAAAATATTTTTTTTAATGTTACTGAATGAATGGCCGCGAGACATTTAAATCGTTCGGTTCATGGATTAATATTTAAACTTTAGCCTTTATACAGTCTTACACAATGCAAGAAGCCTCTATTTTACAAGTTTTTATGAAAGATAAATCTAAGAACTGCCTATTCTATGCAAGCCTTGTTTGAGAAGTATTTCATATACAAATTATTTCTAAAAGAATAGGGCTATTCTTTGAATATTCTCATAAAATTCATAGTTATCATAAACTTTAAGAAATGTTTTTCTAACCTCAAGTTTCAAAACATAATAGGCTTCTTATGATGAGTTTGTGGGCTCAGTCTAATGTGCTGTGGAGTTTTGTTTATGCTTGTTTAATGCCTTTACTAATTTACTGATGTATGCATTTCTTTCAGAAATCTACCTTGTGGTGTGTTTAATCCAATTACAAATCTTAACTCCAATGATAAGAGTGATGGAGAAAGTGCAGAAAAATTTTACACATTGAAACAAAGAAATACTTATCAAAAACCATGTGCAGAGTCCTTTGAGAAAAACAAAAACAATAATAATGTGTTACAAAAACCGCTCTCATTTGCTCAACGGTTTAAAAATGGAAGATCCACCGTAAGGCTAAGGCCACGCCAAGTCCTTTGTTCAAATTGCCAATCTATATGTAATGAAAAGTCAGAGAACATTAGCGGAAACAAAGGTTTGAAACCAAGTGAAAATGTTGCAAGTAATGTAAATAATGGCCTTAAATATACAAATGGAATTAACAGTTCCAATAAATCCACTACACAATTATCAGCATCACCTCGTAGGCTTTCGAGAAATTGTAGAGAAAACCGTGTTTCAAAACCTCAAAAAGCTACCAAAGCCTCAGACAACAATAGTGTTCTTGTTCCTAAATTGATTAAATTGAAGGCAAGTGATATAGCAACAGCAACAAACATTGGTATCAGTTCTCTTCGGAGGAATTCGAGTACAAGGCGAAGCAAAGGTTCGGAAGATGAACCTCCTGGGTCGAAATTAGTCAGTCAACCGGATGATTTAGATGAAGTGAAACTTCGGAGGTTGAAGGCAACTGCTTCGAAAGGCTCGTCCAAGTATAGAAAGAGAAAAATGAACGATATGTCTGGTACAGAATCCTCAGGTGATGATGTGAAAGAAAAAGACAGTATTCAAAATTCTTGTTCAGCAGATTTTTCAAGCTCTGATGATTGCAGTAGCTCTTCCTCACATAATAACGATTTGGTTATGAAAAATAACATCGGTATAAACAAAAACATAACAAAAGTTGATAAAATTAGCCCTCATTTAGCAGTTGATAATGCTGTAAAGGTAGATCCATCAACAATAAAGGGAGAGAAAAATGTAGGGACATGCAAGAATTCTTCAGAAAAAGCTTTTAATTGTGATATTTCCAATGAAATTAAAGCAAGTTTACCTTTCAAAAAAGTAGGCTTAAATGTTTTGCCAGTTTGTCCAAAGAGTGTTAAAATTGAAGACGACCTAAAACCGACTATAAAAAATGATAAAATGAATCTACGTAAAAAAAGGTCAATCGGGTCTATGGAAGATCTTTGGGATGAAAGTATTTTTGATGAAAACAAAAAAATGAAATCTGATGAAGAGGAGGATGAAGATGAAATGGTAGCAAAAAATGAAGGTGGTGTAAAACCAAAAACAACTCCTGTTTTGAAAATTTCTTTCGGCCCAGGAAAAGGAACGGTCCTTAAAATTCCCGCAAAAAGTACACGTCCTGGACTTTCAGAAGATACTGCTGAAGAAATTAACAAAGAAATTTTGAGAAAAAATAAAGACATAAGTGCCAAAGCCGCTAAAAGGGCATTACGTAAAGCCAAGAAAGAAGCTCAAAAGAAGGCCATGCTTGGAGGTGCATCTCCTGCTTACATTATGGGAGGGATGTCTCCTAGATTTGGTGGAATGTCTCCGATGAGGTTAGGAAACATGTCACCGTGCAGAATTGGTGGTCTTTCACCAGCAAGATTTGGAGGGACTTCTCCTGCAAGGTTTGGTGGTATGTCTCCAGCTAGAGCAGGAAATTCTGAGATCGCTTCCAGAGATCTTCCTCCAAAGAAACATAAGCATAAAGTGAAGCATAAAAAGAAGCATAAAGATGAGAGAAGACATAAGTCTCCTCCTCATGCTAAAGAAATGGAAGATATAGTAGAAGAACAGCCTGTAAAAGAGGAGGACCAGCAACCTATTGCTACAGACAATCTTCAAGAAAACATCATCCCAGACCAGCCATGGGACTTGACCATGTATTCAAATGAGAATTGTGCATCTTTTCAAACACAGTCCAATTCTATTCTCACCCAAACCACAACCATCGTTCCTAAACCAACAACACCATTACAGCCAGCACGGCACAAATTGTCCTTGTCAATAAAACGAATTAACAATGCCAACTATGTAGCCTGTGATCCCACCTACAGCTCTGTCACAGACTTAAGTTTATCCACTTCAAACAATAATTCAGTGTGTGATACTCTTGAACTTAGCAAAGACAATGACATGAAAAGTAAAGAAATTCTCCCCCAAGATCTATGTACTACCACCATCATTGAAAACAAGTCAAATCAAGAACCTTTGTCACCTCTCGATTTGAAAATGGACATAGACTCTACAAACCATGTGGACAGTGATTCTCATTGCAGTGACGAAACCGGCGATGTTCCCGATTTTCCAAGCAATCCTTTAGAAACCGATACTTGCGAGAAGACGGAGAGCTTACCATTGTATACGGTGCAATTGCATTGGCAAGAAGTTGATTGCTGCAATCTCAATGATAGCCGTATGATGACTGTTGGAGACGTGGTTTGGGGAAAGATTCACGGATTTCCTTGGTGGCCTGCTAAGGTATTTTGTCTATATTTATTGACTCTAATATTGTCATCTAGAAAATTAGAATTTCGAAACCTAACATGAAGTTCATTTTTATTCTACTTTATAAATGAAAACATTAACAAAAATTTGATAAAAAGTTGGACTGTTGATGAGTGTTTAAATTTTTTTTGTTTTATTTTTGGTACATAGCTGTAATCACAAATGTATATCTTTATTTTACTGTAAAATATTATTTTATATTTAATCATAAATTACTAATCTTATCTTAATGATGAATATCTGGTTAATTATGGTCACATTGAAGTTATTATTGAAAGCAAACTTAACTATTTCATTAAAGAGTTAAACCATGAAATACAAAAGCACTTTCCCATAATACAACTTTTCCTTTGTGAGTTTTTATACTTAACGACTTGATAAATTCTGCAAGTTATAACCCTGAATTGGTATACTTAACGACTTGATCAATTCCGCAGGTCATAACCCTGCAAGTGTTGAAGGATAAAATAAATGGAGAAACAAAATGGCATCAAGCGCATATCAGTTGGTACGGGTCCACGACTTCATCCATAATGCCCGCTGACTCCCTGCAACCATTTCTTGAAGAATTCAAAGTAAGAACTTTTTATTTTCATTCATGGTTTTTTAAGTATTTTTCTTGGTAGTTTATTTTTGTGATCTTAGAAATTGGTCACTTTTTTGTAGAATGTTATTGTTTGTACAAAATAAAAGTTATAAATGTGACCTTAATGGTCAAAATTGAATTGTGAACAACCATAAAAGCTATAGTGGAATGAAACTAATTCACTTGTCATTCTGTAACTATTACTTAGCTGTGACTAAATAAGCATTAAGTAAAGTTTTTCTTTACACATCTAAACAAAGCAGAAATAAGGTCATCAAAAATAGTTTTTAGTGTGTTGTGGTTCTGTAGCGAAACTGTACAAATTAGTAGCATTTCCGGTATTTGCAGCAGTGGCGGTATACAGTACAAGGACTTGAATGCTGAGATACCATCTATAATCATTGAATTTCATTTTGTGTAGGGTTCATTATTTATTTTTGGTCTGTTATTTGATGAATTAGGTTCTTTTTGTTACTTTTTGTCTATATTTTTTTAATGTTTTAGTTTGACTTCTACACTAATAGATTGGAAAGCATGTATATATAGACAGTCTCCAAGCTGAACTTGCGCTTAAATGATGTTTGTAAACCTTATAAAACCCACGGCACATCAATGTTGTATTGAGGAGGTTGGGAATAGGGCACATGAGGCTGAATCATTATTTACATTGATTGTGTCCATCTAGCAACTATATTTTAACGATTCTTAACATTTTAACAGCTTATACCACAGAACAACTGAGAAATGTCAATCGATGTTAATTATGCTAAATTTCTTCAGCCAGTCACAATGAACTGACAGTTTGTGTCATCAGTCACATAACTGCTTTGAATATGTTGGTTGGTTGGGTCGTCTCTAAACAGACAAGCCAGCCAACCAACATATTCGAAGCAGTCCGTGATCGTGATGTCACCACGAATGTGATTAGCTGAAGAATTTTTGTAAAACTAGCATTGATTGATGTTTCTTAGCTGTTCTCTTCCTATACCACCTACTCTGGTGAGGAAACACTACTTGGGTGGATCCGGCTTCCTCCAGTGAGGATCTTGAATGATGATATCCAAATTCTAAATTTTGTTCAATTTAATTATTCTATGGTTTCTTAACCTGGTTTATTATTACTTGATTAAAATTTGCTCTTTGTAGTTTGAAGGTGCTCAATAAGAAACATGGTGCAGCACCAGGCATAGGCATAGTTTCATGCAAAACAGTCATGAACTAATTGTTTATTTACCTTAAAATATTTTATTCCATTTTTCACCAAATAAATTTAGTAATTTTTATCTCAGATTCGACACAACAAGAAAAAAAGAGGGCCTTACAGAGAAGCCATCAAACAAGCAACAGCCGAGGCCAATAGATTGTTGGTCAGCTTCGACCGTCCACCAGGCATGACTGAAAATGCGATCTCGCTTTCTCCAAGGGAGGTCAATGTCGCCAGTTGAATAACTCGTCATGGTTCAATTCCTAAATACGCTTTCTTCACTAATCAAAGGTTATATTTTTGTTAATTGTTTTTAGAATTGGTTTTTATAAACTGTTCCTTTTTTTATTTTTAAATTTTGGTTTAGAAAAGAATTTATATTTTTCAGTATTAAGAAAATCATTCAAGATTGTTTTTTTTAAATACAATAGTTGGAAAACAGTATATTTTTTGCATTTTGGTGACAATGAAAAGTCTTTATTTGCAAGACTTTCTCATAATTATCTTTATAGCACAAATATTACACAGATATAAAGCAATCAATTCATATTACCTACATTACAAACGGTTTAAAATTGTTGATTATTATGAATAACAAAAATAAAAAATATCTTTCAATTATGGTGCTACTAAATAGATAATATATTTGTATAGACTTAAGTAAGTTATTTTATTCAATGTTTATTTGGAATAGCATAGCTTAAGAAATAGTTTTTTATTTGGTTTGAATACGGCTTGCTGGTTGCCCCCATTAAATTTAATATATTTATTCAAGGTAACAAAAATTGTGTTTCATTTATTTCTGCAATGTTCACTTATTTGAAAAAAAAAAGTTTTTTTTTGTTTTCTCATCAAATTTATTATTTACATGATGATTTTTGTTTTGAGTGCCATTATTTCAATGCGAACATGAAAGCCACAAAGTTATAAAAGATGATTCCACATACTTTGAGGTTCAACCATAGGAATGTAATATTGAGAAAATACTGTTAGTTCAATAGCCCTAAAGTTTTCTTTTAGGTAATTATTTTATATATATATATATTTGTTATCAAATTGTTTTCACATTAAGACGAACTTAGCGAGAGTCAGGGTTTCATATGGATCAAAAATAGCACAAGTGAAGTAATCGCTGTTTTTTTAGGGTATCCAACCTACGGATACCCTATTACAATTGTCATGCGTGGGCCAGTCCATCATTGTCGTCAGCATCTCGCGTTCACAATTTAGGTTAAGGTAAATGTTAAAGTTTTTCATTTTTGATTCAATGTTTTTTTTGTTTGACAAAGTTTATAAATAATGAACTGAATAATAACTTTGCTTAAATAAAAAAAATTCTATATATTATACTTTCTTTTAAAAAGGATGTTTTATAGCTCCGTTTAGGTAAAGGCAAGTGTTAAAGTTTTTCATTTTTGGTTTCATAGTTTTTTTTATTGAACACAAGTTCATAGATGATGAGCTGAATAACAACTTTGCTTAAATAGAACAATTCTATGTATTATATTTTCTCTAAAAATGATGTTGTATAGCTTAAATTGACTTATAAAATATTTCACTATCTTTATAAGGTAAATGTTAATTTTTTTCTTCTTGAATAATAAATAACTTTGCTTAAAAATAATCATGTTTCTATAGATTTTTTTCTCTTAAAATGATGGTTTTATGAACTAAAAAAATATTTTGCTATTTTTATAAGAAGTGAAGACAAATATTAAAGTTTTTTTTTATATGTTCAATTAATCTGTCATTTAGGTTTTTGTCTTTTACTGAAACCATTTGCTACCTCTGGTTGATGGATGCGCTATTATAGCCATTTTTTTAATGTGGGTTACCTCACTTGTGCTATTGTTGATCAGTATATGGGATATATCCTTAGTCTTAGTCTTATTTACATATATGCTAAGGGCATCTAGCTTTTAAATTAGCTTTAAGCCAAAATCAATGGTCTGGAAAAAGTCAATGTAACATTTTGTATCATTGAGCAGAGTAAAAACATGCAATTATTTTGTAGTTTATATTAAATAGTCCAATTTGATTCATGGAATCTATCAAACCATTTTTTCATAATGATTCTCGAATTGATTTAATTCTCCTGTAAATCATTCTACTGTTTTATTATTAGTTTTCATTAAGGGCATTATTAATCATGTTTCAACAGAAATTTTGTAGCAGAGGAAAGATTTATTTTTATTATAAAAAAAGTATGTATGGTCAACAAATTTGTGTTGAAAAATAATGTTTTAACTTACTTTACTGGCTGGCCCCATCTTCCTCTCTTAGGAGAACCAATGGAGTCTATAAACCCAGCTACTCGAACTGGGTGCCTCCTCAGGTCCAAGAGGGAGGTGAGTGAGTAGAGTTGCCTGTGCCGGAAAAATGTAGGAAACGATTAAATATTCTGTGTAATGTATATTCAGTTGGCAATGGTAAGTTTGTGTTGTCTAGTCTGTTAGGTCTGGGTGATGTTTGCATCGAAGTCTGGTTAAGTGTATGTGTGCTTTCAGAGTCATCTATTTCTGGAAGTTGTTGTTTAATGAGCCACTGTAATTTTTATTTGTTTTGTGAATGCGGATTTATTGAGGTGCAAGGATGTTGTTAAAAATGTGAAAGTAGTATTTGGGTGGGATATGTTTTTTGTCTGAGTGGGGAAGTTACTTAAATCTATTTAGTCTTGAAGTTTAAAAATAGTAGGTCACGTTAGAACAAAACTCCTCCTCCATCGGGAATAGAGCTACGTTGTGTCTCCTTGAAACACCAAATACTATTAACATGTAGGCAATGGAAGTGCTATTCACCCAAGTACAAATTTAAAAATTGAAGAATTACAGGGTGCAAGCATTAGGAAGAGCTATGGATTAGAAAATAGTGTTATATGTAAGAAAATTTAAATCAAATTTATACCATTATAGAAAAGTGCAAAGATTTAGCAGCTTGAGGTTTAATCATGAGGAATTTTTGAGTCTTTTTTTTATCAATATCTTGAATGGATGATACATGCTAAATAAAAAGAAACGTATATTAGAAAGATGTTGAAGCTGGTTTAAAAAAGAAAGAATTTTTACTATATAGATCAATCAAAGAAACTAGGTTAGATATAAAAACTACAATACCCTTATGTAGAATGTTAAAAATAAAAATATTGTATAAAGAAAGATATAGCACAATGAAAGTTTAGTTAATATAAATAAGAAAGTTACCCAAGTTAAAGATATAATGAGAAATTAGCAAAGTTTCCTATGTTACATAAAAGAAAGGGATTTGTGATTGTTCTAAGATTCTTTTCTTATAACTGAAAACAACAATATGCGAGAGATTGGTAATGCAAGTGAACACTAGATAATCTGGCTGGTGTGTCGGTGAACAAAAATGTAATTTCCACCGATGAATAACTTCGTTTTAGTTCTTGAATTGAACCAAAAGTTTCCATTCCGCAGGTGCGACTTCTTACTTTTGTCTTGTATCTCTCTTGAGTATGTTTAATATTTCTTTTTATTTAATTAAAAAGTAGTCTTTTTTTGTGTTGTTTATTTTTTTTAACATTCTATATCATTTCATTTGGTTTATTGTTTATTTAGTTCACTTTTTCTAGTCAGATTTATGTTTTCTTCACTTCTCGTTAACAGAAAGGTGCTTATAATAGCCAATAACTATCAACATAAACTTTTTTCCACTGTTATTAGAGTTTGTGATTTTGAAATAAATTATTTTTAGTATAATTTTATCACTTTTTCATATACAATTGTAGATAAATCAAGGTAGTTTTACATAGAGTAAATATCCAAAATTATATAGAAAACCTGATGAAAGCTTGATCCTCAATACTAGACCTATAGTTAGACAAAAGGAAACTAATTAGAAATTTTATTGAACACTATCCAAATTGTTATTTTTATTTCATAAGTTTTTTGCTATACAATTGTTGATTTGAAAATATAATCCGGCCGTAGTTGGTAAAATTACAAATTTAGAATATAATTCATGTAACCAAATATCATCATAATTAAAGTTTTTTAGTTCTAATTAAATTAGAACATTTATAATTTTTGGCATGAATATAAAATTACTACATTTCTATATAATTTCATTTTTTATATTTTTATGGAAAAAGATTAACACATTTATAAAACCTTAGTCATCAGGCTTATTTAACATGTGGCAGGTTAGAAAATTTGGAATATAATTCATGTAACCAAATTTTTTCATAATTTATGTTTCTTTCTTTAGTTCTAATTAAACTAGAACATTTATAATTTTAGGCATGAATAGAAAATTACTACAGTTCTATATAATTTATATTTTTATATAGAAAAAGATAAACACGTTTATAAAACTTAAGTCATCAGGCTTATTCATCATGTGGCAGATTAGGAAATGTAGAATATAATTCATGTAATCAAATGTGCTCATAATTTAATTTTACGCTTTAGTTCTAGTTAAACTAGAACATTTATATTTTTGGCATGTAGAAAAAATTACTACATTTCTATATAATTTATATTTTTTATATGGAAAAAGATGAACACGTTTATAAAACTTTGTTGGTCAGGCTGAATTATCATGTGGCAGATTAGAAAACAATTTGAATTGCCTAATGTTGAGATCCAATGTTAATGTTGCTTTGTTTGAGATAGCTCTCAGGTCAATTTTTTTCCAACTATTATTCCTACTTTATGTCAAAACAAAATGGCTAGAACCAAGTTGAAAAATTCTGATCATATTTTGATCCATTATTGTGACCCCTAAGTAATAGTAACTTTAAGGATTTATTTAAAGTAAAATGCAATGCTGGTGGAGACAAACTTTTATCAGTTGTTCTGTTGATAGTAAAGATAAAGTACTTGTAAACGTAATCAGATCATAGTGGTTTTAAAAATGTTTTATGAAAGTCCCAACCAGTTTTTAATTTATATTTCTTTTTTCATCTGACATTCCCAATATTTGTTACCGAAATTTAAATTAATTTTGTTTTTTAATCTTTTTTGTTCAAAAGTAGAAAGATAAAAAATTGCAACAAACGGTTTGATTTCAATCCAGGTTTCTGATGAATTTTGTTTTATGCTCTTGAAAAACTATTTCAAAGTTTATGATTTGTTCTTTTCGGAACTCGGTTTTTCTTGTCAATTCATTAAACTATTGGTGAAAAACTTTCTAAAGTAAAGCTTTAATTTTCTTTGAAAATAAGTATGATGTAATAATGATTCATCATTTACACTATTGTTGCACATTAACTATATAAGATCATATCATTATGTATTTTTTTCTTTTTGTTTATAATTAGTCATCATCTGTAAATGAATGTTGCTATTGTAAACCTGAGATTAAGCTACTGCTTGTAGAATCTTAGGTTTAAACTCTATTTTTTATAAAGCAAAATATCTGTGAAAAATATTTATGAATTGTTACTTTGAATTTAATCTTTAACTCTACGTTGTCCTGTGCTGATTACCCAAAGGCAGTAAGCAGTGTCATTCATTCATTTTACCTTGTCATGGAATAAGAAATAAAAACTTTAAAATTCGCAATCAAATCATCTTAAATTTGAATTTTGTGGGTATGCTTATTTTTGCAAGAATACCATTCAGATATTTTTTACCCAAAATGAACATATGTTTTTTCAAAAAACCTTTAGAGCGGATGTTTCACCAAGGTGAGTTTTGTGAAGACAATCATACAGGCTTATTTTTGTCACTACCTTTCTCAGTCATCATATATGATGCATTATGCAGTAATGAGTTGAAGACAGTACAAGGGTCTTTAAGTATTAAGAACATAGTTTTGTATTTTATTGCAAATGTTTCAAAATTTTAGTAACTTTGATTCAACTTTTGTTACATGTTTCATTCTCTACCTGGCAGTACAGTGGCATGCAAGGTTTCGAGTTTTGAAAATTATCCTTGATTCATATTTATTAAAACCTTCATACAGCCATTAATTAATGTATGTAAATTTGTAATTATCAATACTATTATATTCATATACATTTGTTTGTATAATGAATGTGTGCGTGTTTGTGTGTAAATATATATATAAATATATATATTTTATAGAATATTTTGTAAATTTTGTACAGGTAAAGATTTTCATATACAAAAAATATATTATATATACTTTTTAGAATTTAAACCAATATGATTATATGTGATATGTTGTTTTTTATATTATTTTCTAAAGTCACGAGTTTTATTTTGAGTGCTTTTGTTTAGGTTAAAGGAAAATAATTTTATTATCATGTGCTGCAGACAACTAAGTTGCCAAATTCGATTTAGTTTAAATTAAAGATGAATGAAACAATCTTTAACGTTTGGAAAGATTTACTGTAGCTTACCTTTCAATTGTATTTTTGTTAAGCTTTATAAAATGTAAATTATTAAATAAGATCTATTTTAAAATCAAAATTGATTTAATTTTCAGGCCTAAATGCTTGAATGGCTCAAGTAAGTAATTTTCATTTTAAAAATTGTTTCACTTCGTTTTTGTAAAATGTGATAAAAATATTAGTTATGCAATTAGTTCGTTTTATAACTTGAATTGTTTGTAACCCAAGTGCAAAAGGAAATTGGTAGTTGTGCGATTCATTTGTTTTGGCTATATAATAAATTGAATATTTTCAATCTTATGAAATTATATACTCTTCTAATTTTTGTTTTAATTCCCCTAATGCAAATACACTCCTGCGTAACATTCTATCCTCGGATATAGGGATGCTGCAAAAATACATAGTCAACGGCCTTGGCCACGTTGAAACACCGCTTCCCGTATGATCAGCGAAGTTAAGCAACGTTGGGTCTGG
>JARUHE010312895.1:0-11910 GCA_031471125.1 Archaeomysis grebnitzkii | reverse complement strand
GATGCTGTTGGCGACAGCGCTCTTTGCCATTGTAGCTAATGTGCTGTATAATATTCTATAATAATAAAAAAAAAAAATATTGCAATAGACCAAAGATATAGAAATTGACAGATTAAACAGACATGTCAATTATACAAATTATTATAGGGTGGCTACCATAGATGACCAGCTGCATTGCGTGATGTAAATAACCACCTGCTAAAATATCAAAAATTATGCTATCAAAGTACACCTAACACCAAAAAAATAAACAATTATGCAAATGTACATTTTGGAATTGTTTTGTTGATTATTGTAAAACATTAAAACACAAGAAAGCAAAAAGTTCATATTTCTATTTTATTTATAAAACTTATTGAATCATTTAGGACAGTTTAGTTCAATTTTTTTGGTTGAATGGGATTCATATTTCTTGGGCAATAAATAGTACATGGATGGAACCTTCAATACAATGTCTGAAATTTGTTTTTGGCAACGAATTTAATCTAAGTAGTGGATGACCTATGGAGCAAAAATATTTTGACAGAGACAAAAGTCACTGCTCTAAAACTAATTCTTGAATTTTGTTTTTAAAATAAAATTATTCTTGGTATTTAAAGATATAAAATCGTAACACTAATATAAATGAGACATTACAGATAAGCTAAATGTAAACTGTACCATCAAGAATTCATTTTAATACCAATGCGAGTTAATTTTTAAAATCAGACAATCTGATACACATTTGTGGCAATGAAAACTTACATTATTTCACATAGTTATATGATGGTAATAGTAAGGGAGCATTTATGTAAAAAATCTTCATTATTTAATATAGCCAAGTGAAGTATTAATGTACATCTTTCTACATTAAAAACCATGATTTAAACATTACACAATCAAATAAAAGAAAAAGGTACACATTAAATTTCAAACTGTTTGTGAACTTTCATATTTACTTTTTTTTAGTACAAAAATTTTCCCGACTTTATATTCGCAATTTTCAAAAAAATTATAATCAAAGCTATGAAATCTTTTCATATGTTGTGTCTTAAAAACTATCAAGGAAAACATAAAAAACACTGGAACTAAATAAAAGAAAAATTATGTAAATAATTTGAACATTAATATTAAGGTGTCAATAAATCACAACAAAATTTTTGATAAAAGCGAAAAGCTTAAAACAATGACAAATTAACGGTATGCACTAATAAAATATATTAGAACTGTTACCAAAAATTATTAACTCGCCATAGATGGACGACTATTTTTTAAATATATTTTTTTTCAGAGGAAATGACTATTAGAAAAAATTATTTAAATCATGTCCACACCAACTGTAGAATGGTAATGACTTGATTTCACTTGCCTGACAAAAATGAATTAACATTATTATCTATAACTTTTAATCAATAAAAAAAATGTAAAATAAAAACTACAAAACATCAACATTTGCCTTTACCTCTTGTAAAAATAAGGAAATATTTTCTGTTATAAACAATCATATTTTAGAAAAACATTACATATAAAAACTATAATTTGAGCAAAACCATTATTTATATCATTATCTACAAATTTTATTTAATGCCAAAAAAAGCAAATGAAAAAAACAACTGATTTTTATTTTCACCAAAAATTGGATGAAAGTAACAACCAACCCACACATGTCGATTGTAATAGGGTATATATGCAATTGATTTGAGCCTTAAATTTTTAATCTATAAAATATAATTGGCAATCTATAAAATATACTTGGCCATGTAAAAAATAAAATTGGCAATCTATAAGACATAATTGGCAATTTACAAAATATATTTGGCAATACATAAAACAATTTACCCATAAACTTCAGCACATCATTTTTAGTGCTATGTAGGGGAACACCGGTCAAAGTAATTTCACGAGTGTCGCCATTTATATGTTTTTCTTCGGTATTTTTCTTTTCCATCTTTTCTTTTGGGACATATTCATTAATTAACACGTAACGTTCCCCGATTGTTTCTCGATCAAACTTCAAGGCTTGGGATAAGTCCTCTTCAGTTTCCACTTCAACATATGCAATACCAGAATTTCGGCCATTTCTATATTTTTGAATATGAACGTTTTTCACTTTAACTCCATCAAGAAAGGTTTCAATCTCGTCTTCCTGGGTCGAGAATGGTAAACCGGTCAGCCTTGCAACCCACTTTTTTTCTTGGTCTTCAGAAGAACTTTCGATTTTGTCCACATCTTCCACCTTGGTCGCTTCACTTGAGCTTTCTGTGAATAATTATAAAGCAAATGAATATTTAGAACATTTATTCAATACTAATTTATAAAAAAATAGGATATAATAGGGCATCCATCAACCAGAAGTAACAAATGGTTTCAATGAAAGACAAAAACCAAAATGAAAATAGATTAATTTAACTTATAAAAAAACTTCAACTTTTGTCTTCATCTCTTATAAATAATAGCAAAACCTTTTTTAAGTTTGTTCAAAACCAACACTTTTAGGGGTAAAAATTTATAAAAACTTGTTTATTTTTTAAGCAAAGTTATCATTCAAGAAAAAATGGTAAATAAAAAAACCTTTAACATTACTTTCCCCTCTTATAAAAATAGTGGAATATTTTCTAAGTAGGTTTCGCCCCATTTTCTAAGTTCATTCAATAAAAAAAAGTGTGAAATCAAAAATGAATAATGGAAAGAAAATACTATTGAAGAGAAACATTAAATTTGAAAATATTAGATGAATGTTTGAGGACCAGTTTCCAATAAAATTGAATCTTGTAAAAGACATTAATGATAAAAACCAATTTCAAAAAGAATTTGTAAACACAACCTGTTCAATATAAGTTTATACAAACCCAAGCATTGCAGCCAGGGGTTATTAAACACAGAAGGATTAGTACCTTCTAGTATTGAACCTCTAAAAGTTACAGAAATGAAGTTACCTATTCCACATATAATAAAAACACTGGTGAGAACAAATTACGTCATCACAATAAGGTTTTACAGCCCAGTGCCTAAGTAGGTAACAAGTCTTATGTAGGACACTAAAGAGATAACAATCATATAGAACCAATACTTAGATTTCCAATTGATATGCGAAATAAATTAGATATACCTAACCCACCAACTGGTTTTGATGTTGAGCCATTAGTTGTATCAACAATAGAACAAGTGAGGCAATACACATTCAAATAACAGAGTTTACCTTATTTGTGCTAGTATTGATCCATATAGTACTAACATTGATTAGAGGGTGATAATGAACAAATGTTGTTTAATAAATATTTTTCAACACTTCATATAAAAACTTTGATGTTTGGTTGAAAATGAAATTTGACAAAATTATTTCAACTATATTTCATATGGGTCACTATAGTCACCATAATAAAATAATGTCTCCCAGTTTGTATAATTTTAGTTTCATAAATGATCAATAAGAAGCTTACTGACATGAGTGGAATCATAATTTTCATATAACCAATCTTTTTCCTTATGTTAGACTTGGTTGTCTGATGATCTGTCCACAGCCATTTGTAATAAAACTAGTCAAGTCAATGTTATCAAACAAATCAAAGTTTGAATTTGTTATAGAGTAAGGTGGCATTATTTTATATAATTGAAAAAGTGAGTTAAACAAAAACTTTTAATATAAGCAATTACAGTTATATAGAATTATTAGAGAACAATTTACCTGTGGCGAATCCTCTAAAATGAGAAGAGACGTTCCATTTATAAGAGTTCTGAAATGAAAAATTGTTAAAGAACAAAACACCAACGAAATTGAAACATTTGTTTCCGTTCTAGATTTATATTATTAAACACAATAAAAATAGTGTTCATGGAAATGCATGAAAAAAAAGGTTGAACTACAAATAAAATTTCTACAACTTTGCAGTCACCTCCTACTCTACACGAAATCTGGGGAGTAAGCTCGAACTGATTAATGGAAGGTTTTTCCAATAGTTTTAACTAATAATCATATTATAAAAAAAAGATTTTATCAAATCTTCAAAAGAAACCAAATATTTTTTGAAAACACTATTAAACTTTAGTTACTTATCTGATCTTTTGAATATTATATTTAATGAAGATGGTGCTCATTATTAATACTAGTTATGCCTAGTCGTTTTAATGTCGAGAGACTATCGTAAGTATCAAAGGAAAACCATAAATTTCACAAGTTTATACTGTTATAAAGCATTTTTTGTACCAGTTTGAAGTGATTTGATCCACAAGGTGAAAACTTTAACATTTAGTTGATTGTGAGATTTAGAAAAATGATTCTAGTTTTAAAATCAACATCATTAAATTTCCAACAATTCAGAAAATATAAATTCACAAAACAATTTGTAAAGAAGACGTTGTTGGTATTTTTATAAAGAATCTATGCGAAATAATACACCCGACTATGACGTCGACTACCAAATAATATGTCACACTAGCCACAAATTCATGTAGTTAGCTAAGATTGAACAAATGTTTTTTTTTACAATAAACTAATGTAAAATTATGAAAAAATAATAGATTTAAAAATCATTTTGAAGTTTTCAAGACCAAGTCTAGGAAACCTGAGATATCTGGCTTTATCAAAAAAAATTATTCTGGAAAACTTTACCGAAGACAAATTACCTAATATTTTAATTCTAAATAGACAAATCTGTTAAACAAAAAAATATAAAATAGACTTACTCTACTTTTGAAAAATTTCTAAATATACGCAATTTTTCAAATAAATTTAAAGATTTAGTAAAAGTTGTTCGCTTATATTTTTCTTTACATAGAACAAACATTTCTCTAAAAATAAGAACAGACAAAGTTCTATACTTTGCAATATCCATAACAACAACAATAAAGACTGGCCTCCTATAGCAGTGACTTTCGTTTCCTTTAAGATTAATTTTAATAATAACTAAAGGCATAACAGTTCATAACACAAAAGCTCGCCCGAAAAAAACAACCAGTAACATATCAATTACTATTAATACTTTGTTGTAGAATTTCAAAAAAGTTCCCAGATGCTCAATAAAGAAATTGGCTGTTCATAAAAAAAATACATTAAAATAATAATAAAAATGAGCTGCTTGCGTTGTTTTATTGTTTGGTGTGAGGTGTATTCAGGGATTGTCCATGTTGGTCGTGTATTGTGGTTTTATTATCGAATAGTTTAGGTTATGTATCTGGGTTTTTTTGGCTATTGTGTGAATGAGTGGGTAGTCTGGGTGCTGGGCAGTTTGTCATTTAGTGTCTAGTGTGCAGCCCTGTGGCAGTTTTGGATTGTTTGTAATTTGTTGAATTTTGTGGTGGATGTGATTGGTGACCTGATAGTGTTTGTGTATTCTATAATGGATCATGTGATGGTTTTGTATGTGTTGAGTAGTTTCTTTAGTGATAGCATTGTTTATGTTTTGGGTCAAATGTTAGGCCAAACATTTTTTATCCTTGACTGGTGGCAGAAGCGTGTTGTTTATGTGTAAGTGTAGTGTGCTACTGTTTTTAACATTAAAACAAAAAATGTTCTATTGAATTGAAAAAAAATTAGTGAATATTGTTGAGAATGCCCTTATAGGCAATTATTATTGAACAACATTTAATGTAAGTCTTTAACCACTCAAAATGAGCTTGTTCAAAAACTGTAACCAAGAAATTTGGCTATGTTCCTTAGAAAAACAGTTCCATTAAATATAAAAAATGTTCCATTGAACTTACAAAAGTGGTACATATTGTTGAGAATAACCATACAATTATTTAAACAAACGGTTTGTAAAACTTCAAATAAACTCACAATGAGCTTGGTAAAAACTTTAACCAAGAAATATGGTTATTTATTATTTAAAAAATATTTTTATAAAAATAAAAAATATTTTATTAAATTGAAAACTAATTAGTGCATATTAGTTAGAATGCCCATACAAACAAATGAACTGACAATGACCTTGGTAAAATACTTTAACCTAGAAAAATGGCAAAATTAAAAAATGCTTTTTCATTAAAATAAATTTTTTTCAAATAAGTATAAAAATAATTAGTGCATATTGTTGAGATAACCATATAAGCAATTGTTATTTAACTAACTTTGTGGTAGAGCTTCAATCAAAAGTATAAATCAACATTGAAAGGTGTACACATCATATGATGCCTACAGAACTAAGACAAGGCAACCACAATAGCTCATTTCTGTTATTTCAGAACAGACTCGCAAATTAATAAAAGCTCAAACTTTATCTAATTCTTCAAACAAAAACCATTGATTTTTTGTTAGATGTAAGCCTTCAAAAATTCTTCCAGCATTCATCTTTCTTTTTGGCTAAAGCTCACTAAATATGTAACGGAAAAAAACATTCCTTGTAATATTAAATAAAATCAACTTTATTCTGAATCTCAAAGAAATAGTTTTGATATTTTGTTGGAAGCGGAAGACAAACTAAGACGTATTATAATAAAGTCGAATCAAACAGCTTGCATACTTTACATTAATTCCAATAAAAATTTAATTCAAAAATTTACATGTAGACTGACAACAACACAGTGAGGTAAGCTCTATGTTATTTGAATGTGGGTTGCCTCACTTTGTCTATTGTGCTATTATCTATCCATGTAATACCCGAATCTTCGAAAAATATAATCATATTTTTTTTCAATAACAAATACAAACATTAAAACTTACATTCCATATTTGTGAACTGTGAACCTTCTTCAAAGAAAAACTTTTGTATTGCACTTCATTAATTTTGTAGACAGTCTTGCAACTAGAAAGCAATCGGCTTTTATCAAAAACCTCTGTCGGTTTGATGAAGTTGAAGAGATTTCGTATCAATCGAGAACTCTGCATATTTGATGGCTCTACAAAACATGGGAAAAAATTAATACAAACCATTCAATGAATTTACAAGAATACTAAACACATTTTTCCTTAACTCAATTTTCATAGAAGCTAAATTAGGTATTTTATTGCAAACATCTGATACCAAGAGTAAGAAAATGTTTGCACTTAATGTACTACCACTCAATAAATAAGAATATTCAACACAGAACAAATATTTGAAACAACAACAGCAACAACCAAAGGTCAATTAGAGAAGCTGGTTTTTCAAACACAGCTTATTAAATAGTTTTAAATTATTGAATCAGAAACATAAAGAGATAAAAGTGCATATTTTATGTAGATCTTTAATGTTTCTCAAACAAAAGATAATTTTAAGCAATTTAGGTGTTGAGGACTCTTACTTCTTGGGCAATAGTACATCAAGCTGGATATATGATCGACACTAGTGCAAGTGAGGCAACCCACATTCAAATAACAGCTCGCCTTACTTGTGCTATTGTCGGTACATATATGCATAATGTGCCAAATGATGTTTTTTAATTCAGGGAGTCCATTAAATGTTGATAAATTGAGTCAGCATAGGGGTTGAATGAAAGATATTCAATTATTTAAATGTAATCATTTAACTAATTAATTATTTAATGTTAACCAATTGTTCAAAACCCTGGCTATAAACCTTCTGCAGCTTTGAAGGATAGTGTTCTTTATGACAAAGGCTAGGAGAAGGAAATCTCTAAATAAAAAATTAATTTTCCAATTAAATTGAAAAATATTTAGTGCATATTGGTTAGAATGCCCATACAAATGTTGTTAAGCAAACTTTGTTGCAGAGCTTCAAATAAACTTACAGTGAGCTTGGTGAAAAACTTTACCCAAGATAAGAAAATTTTTCTAAAAATCTGTTTTTCATTCAAATAAAATTTTTGTCTTTAAATTGAAAAATAATTAGTGCATATTGCTTAGAATGCCCATACAAATATTTTTAAGTAAACTTTGTTGTAGAACTTCAAATGAACTCACGATGAGCTTGGTAAAAAACTTAAAAAAAAGCGATAATTTTGAGTTGAAAAATCTGTTTTTTCATTGAAATCAAAATTTTTCAATTAAATTGAAAAATAATTAATGCATACCGTTGAGAATAGCCATACAATTGTTATTTAACAAACTGTTGTAGAGCTTCAAATAAAAGGAAAAATCAATATTGAAGGGTGTACACGCCATACGGAGCCTACAGAACTACGAAAGGGCGATCACAATAGGTCATTTTTGTTATTTTATAAGGGACTAGCTAACACAAATTTGGATAGAATAGGGCCTCCATCAACCAGAGTTAACAAATGGTTTCAGTAGAAGACAAAAACCTAGATAACAGATTAAGTGAAGTTGTAAAAAAAGTGAAATAAAAATAGTTATATATTTTTCAAGTTCATTAAAACCATCATTTTTAGGGAAAAAATGTATAGAAAGTTTTTTACAGAAAATTGTATTAAAAATAGATCACTCGTAATGCATATATCTCATTGGTGAGAAAAACAAAAACATGTTTAGTCTAGTTTGAAAAAAATAAAACTTCAAAATCAGCATAAAAACCCGAGGTATTTAAGTAAATTCAAACTTTACAGAAAAATTTATTTAAGATGGATTATTCAATATGATTATATATTTCATTTGTTAAATAATTATTGGTGTAAAAACACAATTAAAAAAAGTTATGCACAAAATAAGTTTGCTAAACACAACTTGTTAATAATAATAAGACAAAGTCCAAAAAAAAAACAAATTCCTGAAAAATGATTTTTTTTGTTGAATGAAAGATGCAGAGCTATTGATAAGCTTCAATTAAAAATTTACTTCATTATAATAGACCATCAGGAAAAAATAAGTTTTAAATATTTTGTGGTCACTTTTTGGAATTTCCAAATCTTGTCAACTCAAACAGCCAATTTCATTGTCTTAATTCTTCCTACTAACAATATGTCATGTTGGTGAGTGGTTATTGTAACTTATAAATTAGCAGTTACATAAGCTAAAGTTTCTTTTTATAGTTTGATTGGATGAGTATTTCACTGAGTTACCAATAAACTACTCCAACTTTTTTTCTATGATTATAGCTCCTTATCATTTATTCATACATTTACACATTTCACATATGTGAGAGACAAGTTAAGTTATGATTTCTAAATTCCTTTAGTATTCATTTGTTTAAACATAAAAAAGTTGAAATTCACGGTTAACCAGGGTTTTTGTTTGTAGGTTTAGAGAAAAGTATATTTCAAACAAATGAAAGAACTAGAGATTCTAAGGTAGAATGTCTGAGGGACTTTTTTTTACTAAATATTTAGATTTTGTAAATAATATATATTTTAACCCTATAACGCCCATTGGGTCTTTTAAGTGACGTTTCAAAAAGCATATTTTCAATGCAAACATTGTTGTGTTAACGATCTTATGACATAAATAATTCGGGCGTTATAGGGTTAAGAGTTTTTAGATTTAACCAAGATTTTTATTGAAGGTTTAGAGATAATTTTATTGGTAACAAATGAAAGAAAAGTGTTAACATAATGATAAATAGAAACGGTTTTAACATACAACAGCTTTTAATGTGTAGCATTTATTCATGCTTGTTTTTGTTGTAGATATATCGCCTTCTTTTGCTAATATACATTTGTATGCATAGTGTTATTGATTTTTTGATTAATCTCGACATTATTTTTACAAAAATAGTTTTATTTATTTATTTGTTTATGCAAAGTTTTTATCTAAAACTCTGCTAACAAAACTTCTATTTATAAAGCTTACTTGTGATGCCTAAAACAACATTTCAAATTTCCTAGCAAGTCTCTTAATCATGGGAACTTGTTTTTTCCAATTAGATTTTTCAATTACAATATTAAATTATTAAGCTAAGTTTACAAGATTTAATTAATTTGCAATGCAAAATGAACATCAAAATTTGCAAAAAATTTTAGTTGGCTTACATTGATTCTGTGGTCGACAGGTCTGGACCTAGACATTTGTGGATTACCAAACTGGCCCTTCAAATTAAAGGTATATTTATTCCACATTTTTGTAATTAACCATAATTAGGTTAGGTTAGTGGTTTTAGTGACTTTTTCTAACTATATGAATGTGCTTTAATGAAATTGAAAGTCAGATGTTGGGCTAATTCCATTAACTTAAGTGCAACTCTCTTTAGGGACTTTAAACTTCATTTCCGGCCACTGTATCCTTAATATTCGTTTAAAGCACATCAAAATATTTGCATGTGGAAATGTAATTTTTACCAGAGTTAAGATTTACCCAATCTTGTTCTATCAGTTTTCAAAAACATAAACATCTCATTTCCAACAATTTAAAAAATATTTCAAATTAAGGATATTTTGTCAATCAACTAATTTATGCTGAGAATCAGTACCATGGGCAGTAAAACTTGTAAAGCTTCACCTTGGTTATTAAATTGTGGTAGGTTGTTTACTTTCAACTTGAGTGAATTATTACCGTAAATCAGGGCATTACTATTCAATGATTTCTTGAACAATGGTCCTATTAGCTTCTCAAGGGAGCACAATTTCAAAACTCCAGAGAGTAGTTTTAATAAGATATTATTATTAACATTGTAAATCCTTATTAAACTGATTATTAACATTATTATTACTATTTTAAATATTCTTAATATTAAATAATAAGATTTTAACATTTTTTGGTAAATCTACATAACAGGTACACAATTTTACCTAAATGTATGACAACAGCGTATTTTGGAATTCAAAACTCGGCACCGTGTAATCGAACTGCTTATAAATCATAGTTTTTATAATCATTTTCTTTCTGAAGTTTTAGAAAAACTACAGAAATTCACCTCACAACTTTCTCATATATAAATATATATATATATACAAATATACAAATAAGAAAACCAATACAAAAAATAATGGCGGATGTACGATTTAAATTTGCAATAGATAACATGTTATAATTAATTTAACATTGCATTTATTTCAATAATTATCAACTTAATGAACATATTTCATCATATTATAATTTTAATGCTATTTTTGCAACAAAAAAACTATTGAAAAATTGCAAATTTGTGAGATCATTGTTAAGATTAGCCATTTATTAAATTAAGAATTAACTTCTGCACCAAATTTTTTTAAAGTTATTGACTTCTTGAACAGCTTAAATAAAATGGTAATGCCCTACCTTGAATATTTCATTATTTCACCCTTATTTCTCACAGTCTAAGTCCAGAATGGTTACAGAAAATTTGCATTTTTAATAGGAATTTGTTTACCCAAACAGCTTTGCAAAATGCTGCAATATAGATAAATAATGTGAAACAAAGGAAAATTATTGAAATAAATTCAATATTAAATATATTTATAACATGTTATATATCGCACATCGAAATTGTACGTCCACCATTGTTCTCTCTACCTTAAGTATTTTATTATTACAAGTTTTACAATTTTTTGGGGGAATTCTTTATAGGTCCTCTTTTATTATACATTTACATTCTGCACCGTGCACATATGAGAAAGTTGGGTAAGGCAAGGTTAGGCGAGTTTCTATAGCTTCTCTTAGGCTTTGCCTGCCTGGCAACCCAGAACACGCCATATATGTCGTTGTCGTACAGTTTTATGTAATGCTTCTGGACTTTCACTTTTCTTACTATTTTATAAACATTTTATTTTATAAACAATTTTGGCTATGTTATAAACTGTGAAGTGCCTTTAAAATATTTAACTTGCAAATTACATATGAAAACATTGTTTCAAAGTTGTGTTCAGGTCTAGAATAAAGACACAGTATAAGCAAATTTCCTAAAACTGTAATAAAGACTAAACTGTGATGAAGACAAAACCGTCAACTAAAGCTCTTATTTTATTTTTCCTGACGATTAAAATCATATATGGTACAGTAATACAGTAATAATGTAGTAATATCTAGTACAGTATATATAAATATGTATGTATATATATGTGTATATGTATGTATATATATGTGTATATGTATGTATATGTATGTATATGTATTAGAGGTGTACCGAAGCCAGAATTTTGCCGAAGCCGAAGCTTCGGCCGAAGCCACTTTGCCGAAGCCGAAGCTTC
>JARUHE010312884.1:0-11910 GCA_031471125.1 Archaeomysis grebnitzkii | reverse complement strand
CTTATCTTATCTGATTTGTGTGTAGGTGATATATGAATAACCTTTGAACTCTTATCTTATCTGATTTGTGTGTAGGTCATATATGAATAACCTTTGAACTCTTATCTTATCTGATTTGTGTGTAGGTCATATATTAATAACCTTTGAACTCTTATCTTATCTGATTTGAATATGAAAATAAAACCATGTTAAACAAAGCAAAATTAAAATCAACGTTTATTAACATGAAATAGAGGCGAATAAAGAGATCTATAATTAAATAGCCCTTTTTCTGTGCTTTATGACAAAAATATTATTTAATATATTTTTATGTTTTTATTGATATGTATTTAATGTCTAGTATTGTTTTTCTATTTGCGTGTTACTTTACACTTATTTTTTTTAATAATTTTAATTTTTAAATTATCTTTTAATTGTTTTATCATATCAGTTATTTAATTTTGAAACACATTCGTAATCTCATACTGTTTGTTAATTTGTTTGGAATTCTAATTTTTCTATTAAAATTTTGTGTTTTACATTAGCGAAGGCTAATTTTCATTTAAAATAAGCACGAGTAATGCTACGCATTAAAAGCTGTGTTTTTATGCTAAAAAGGGTTCTAAAATTGTGTAATACTTTAGTACAACTCTATATACCGTATTATTATATTAACACTTTTCTTTCATTTGTTTTCATAAACAAATTGGTTAATCATTAATTTGATGATAAATTGGCCAAGTCTAAGATTTCTAAAACGTCTGTTACTTTTTTAAAAATAATTTTTTCTTATAACCTTCAAATAAAAGTCTCGGTTAACCATGAATTTCAAATTTCTCATAAAATGTACGTTTTAATAAGTAAATACTGATTTCACAAAAAAAGATCCTCAGTGACACCACCACCCCAACAATAACAACAACAACCACAACACCAACAATCAGAAATCATTTATTGAAGTTGGTTTTTCAAACACAGCTTAATAAAAAGATAAGGGTGAAACAACCTATATGTACTATTTGTTTAGAATAATAATACAGTATAGAACCCTTTACCTTATAGAAAACATTTACAATGTTTAATAGTTGTTATTTACAGGATTAGTTCTAATGCGTTTTTGTCCTTATAGCAAAAAAATGCAAAAGGTTTAAAAATATAAAAATCACTAAACTATTATTAAATATTTTTCATTAATAATTGTCGTATGTATTTATAGAAGCATTAATTTAATTGTTAATAAACATATATTTAACAGTATTGCTAATCCTTAATTGTTTTTTCAAAGCTGTGGTATACAACCAAAAACGAATCAAATAGAATAAAGAATATGTAATACATTACTCTATTATAAATATTTTATTTAAAAGTGTTTTCTCTTTATCAAAATAAACAAATCATGCTGTACCTCAAGAAATAAGTTGACCTAATATGGGAAAAGTTGAAAGGATGTGTTAAATACATTTTTTAGTACTTATGGAACAATTGTTCTGACGTTAGAAGTTTCAAAGGATCTTACGAAAGCTTCGGCGTCTTCTTATATATAATACTTAGAACTTTTCTTCTCAATTTAAAAAAAACAAATTGAATGAATTATATAAAAGTAAAAGGGTAAATATAATTTTTAATTTTTAATTATACCATATAATCGTGTTAATAATTTTATTTTGATATTGGTAGAAGATCTGTATTTATTCAGATCAAATGTTTTTCTTTACATTTCCAAATTGTATGTACAGTACTAGGCACACTGATCTGCATATGGACAGAAGAGAATCATTCTCTAGATTTAAGCCAATTGTATTGTAAATTGTAGTAATTGGGTTATTTTTAAGATATTGTTAATGATAAAATGTCTATAAATTAAATAATAAACATAGTTGCGAAGAAATTTAAATTAAAAGTAAATGCATTAAAAACTATAGATTGATGTGCCTATGACTGTGCACGTACAGTTGACTCATTCTCATGCGGGGTTTTAATCGACTTGTTAATTTTATTGCGAAGTCGTAGTCAGTTACATAAATTTCGCTTGAATACTTTAAGCTGTAATATAATAATATTATAAGGTACAATATTTATGATATATAATATAATAATGTATAAAATCGTAAGAAGATCGTAGATTTATATAATGTTTTCAAACAATTTTAAGCTATTTCACAAACATAACTTAGCATAAATATATTTTAGGTGGAACTCCTAAAAGGGTTAATAAAAGTGCTTTAAAATGTTAATGTTTGTATTAAAACCACTTTTGAATGAAGGCCGTTGTAAAATAAATCAGTTCAACACGAAATCGAGGTATTTTATCACAATTTAAAGAGAAAATGATGAAAGAAAAATTTCCAACAAATATTGCTGCAAACAAACATTGTTTACAACTTGTGGAACCTATATATAAACGATTTGGTTTTAATGTCATATTCATATATATAAATAAATATAAATATATATGCAGTGTCGACATGGGACGGATGTAACAAGACTTGACGGATTTCTTTTTTTAAACTTGACTTATATTATTAGGGGCACAGTATCGCAGTTGCTTCCAAAACTCAGAATAGATGTTTAGTGGGTAAATCTGTATACACTTGTTCACTATACCCACACATTCATCAATTCATGCACAGTATGCTTAAACTTAAAAGCATACCCAAAAATACATCAAAATGACTAAAGTACATTAAAACATTTCATATTGAGCATACATTCGAAAAAAAAAGTTTTAAATGTGTATGTACGCATAGAACACCGACCTCCTGTTGCAGATGCTTACAGAGGATCAAGGAACATTCATTTATCAGACGGTTTTGGGAGTGACAAAGCTCTCTCTATCCATAGTCATCCTAGGCTGTTCAATGTATATGCATCAGGTGAAAAACTGTGATGGTCGCCCGGAAATGTGTGAGTCAGTCATCCGTCTTTATGAAAAATATTCTAGACTGTTGGAAATCTTGCTGCTCAGCAACGGGTCAATATTTGGTATTTCTGATCGAGTTCACAACTGTCAAGCTTGAGGAAAAACACACTAACATAAATGCTCCGAAACTGGTGAACCTGCACGAGTTTGGCGTGCCACACCATTAACTGATGAATAACCTTACTAATGTTTTTCAGGAAAACTGACTAACATCCCACTTTACCAAGCTAGTGATTAAAGTCTTTTGACCGATAAGTCATTCACACCTTGCATCTCTTTTCTGTGGAACTACATATCAGGCAAGGTGTTTGCGACAAATCTACAGCGAAATGGAGTGAGAGCCCTCCCAAAAGAAATACGTTGTACGTACGTACGCGTACCAAATATACCTTATGTACCACACTTCCGGTGCGTCTTCTCACAAAATATGTCCTGGTTTGGTATTTTTGTATCCACAAAATACGTCGTAAGTGTTTCTGTTGATACAACGTGCCAAGTACGTGCGTATTTAGTTCAGGTACGTTTGGCACGTAATGTACGTCTAGTACGCGTACTTACTTTTCTTGGGGGAGGCGTCTGCTCAAAAGTGATTAAAGGTTGTCGAAAATGTGGAAGTATGCGCTTACTCTTCAAGGTGTTGGAATGTGACGGCAAATCTGACAATGATTCCTTTGTTGATTCTAAAACATGTATAAGCTCAGTTTCATTTTTATTTTTATGAATTTATGAAAGGTGGCTTTTGGGACATGTTGTATGTTCATATGTAATTTGTCGTGAAGATTTAATAAGAATATAGTTTATAAATATAAAATATAGAAAAAACTTAGAAAGATAGCGTAAAATTGGCATTCTAACAAAATAAAAAACAGTGAAATGTGTGAAACAGTTCTACATAGACTGATTATATAATGATAAACTTATAAACTGCATCATCAAATTGTTATTAATAATATAATGATAAAACTTTGTAAAAAATTTAATTAAGATATAAAATTTAATTTTGTATGAACACCACATTATTAATAAGTTATTGCTACCTTTATTATTATTATACTTAATATTCCTTTCAACATTATTATATTACGTATAATAGTACTGCTCTATTAATAATATTATTAATCGTCATCTGTATTGTTACTACTGAAACAAAAATCGTACATTTTATGTTTATTCAATAAAGGAAGGTCTACGTTGAACACTTTTCCTAGTTATGTTAAGGCTTAAATAGAGTAAATTTGTGAAGTACTCTCATATTTTTCAACAAACATAACTGAAGATAAAATTATGTTTCAAAACGATAATTTAATTATCCTTTAACATTCTTCTCAGCTAATCATTAACTTATTTTTAAAATAAAAATGATATTTTAACTCAATTTTTAATATTTCTAATGATCTTTTAATAAAAAAAATATCCTTTCTCAGAAAATTTGTGAGAATATTTTTTCAAGGTGTTTGCACAAGGCTTCAGTTAAACTTTTTAAGTTTTATAAATTGAAGTTTAAAACTGGCCATTTTTTTTATTATCTAGGCTTATAAAAGTTCATTTCGGTTTTATCTTCCTAACTCAGAAGACATCGAGGAAACACTTCGTTCTCACTAAATGGCTGACCAACAATCATTTCTCAATAATGGTCGCGTATATTCGATGTACTTAGTTGAGGTTTTTATGTTAATGCTCTTGAATCCACCTGGCCATTGGTGATCACAGGAATTGAGTTTTCGTTGTCTAATGTAGAGGTAATGTGCGTTCCATAGCAACACATTCAATGATGATACCAACGCCTCCACCAATAAACAAACTTTTATCTATACCTCGATTATGTAGTTGGTGATTTACTTTTCTATGATTGATTAGCTATGTGCGATATAAAGCTTTCAGTACCAAGCTTCAATAAGGCCAGTTATTTTCCTTATGTTGTATGAATTTTCTTATGCATTTTGAGAGTCTACTACATGCATGACTGGTTTAAAGACAGTAAGAACTAGGTTCACCTCGGTATTTGAGTGTTGCTAAATCATAAACGTTGGGTATGAATGTTTTTCAGTTTTAATAATGCAATTAAAAATGTTTGCTATGGTTCAAATGTTTTTTACATATCCGAAAAGCTAATAAAACGACGAAATAAAAATGTTATAAGTACTGTTAGTAAATAAATAAAAAAGTTGAAACAAATATAATATGAAACAAACTTCTATTACACAGATGACAAAAACCTGATTAAGATCTCATCAAATGACAAAATTTGTATCACCTTTTCAGCTTATTATTACATCGTAGTGTCATATTTATAGGTTTCTAACACAAACCAACGTTTTACAATTTAAATTTATGTAAATAATTTACAAACAGGGATATAATAAATATGAATTTAATTAGTTGAGAGCTAGTATAAGCACACAAATTGAAATTTTATCAGAAAATGCATCAACTATTTGTTCTTAGCTTACCTAACGGGGTCAGATCCATTCAAAGAGAAAGATTTGTGTTGGTCATACATAAAGCTAGATCGGCTGTGTACATTTTACTGACTTATAACAATAAAGATAAACTTATTCCTTACACAAAATTATATTTAGAATCTTAACAGTTGTTGCACTCAAATAGAACAAAGATTATAAATAGTAAGAAACATCAAACATGACAACCAAATAGTTTAATGGAAACAATGTTCCACAATGTAACTTGAGGAGTTTCACAAAAGTATACACAAACAGTTAATATTATATATGTTTATATTGGAAAAAATACGAATTGTTGTTATAATTTCTAAACAAGGTAAGCATAACTGTCAATGATCCACTTTGTAAATTAGAGTAAAGTTATATAACACGTTTGTTATATGTGAACATATTTACAGTTAAATAAATTATGAAGTTTAAGGCAGTGTAATTTATTATGCATAAAACAACATGCTATTATTATTACAGATATTATATTATTATGAAATTACCGTTTTACTATTATATAGCCTATCATATTTCATGATCATTTAAGTTGGGTCTATTTTTGTTGTGTTGTATTTTTATCTGAAATAATTTATTTGTGTATTTATTTATTATGTAATGTAATTACGAAAATAAAAATTAATATTATTATTATTTTTAATTATATTATTGGTTCATTATTATGTTTGATATTATTATTTATACTGTATTGTTGTTTCAGTAATATCACATACATAATGGTCACATTAAAGTTATATTTTCATCCTAACTCAATATAATCAAAACTTTAACACGCACAATTTTTCCATTTGATTGTTTAAAGTGAACCAATTTCAACTTTTAACGGACATGTTAGACAAAACTGCAGATTTATATGCTAAGCAAAACTTGTTTGTGTTTTACTTTCAGTTTTTGCAGATAAAACTCGAATAGTCAAACTTCGTTTGCTTTTATTAAGGTCAAGCTGTCAGTTTTTAGTTTCAATAATAGAGTTGTATTTCAAACATGCGTGTCATTCCATTTCATACATTTTAATTTTCAATGCAAAAGAAAAATATAAAGTTCTTGAACTATATAATTTCAATTCATTATTACATCAATAATTATACGTAAATATAACATCCACATGAAGTATTATTATTACAAAGCCACTTTGTTAGCAAGGCTTACGTAAATGGATGTCTGCAAGCATAATTCTATATTTAAAAACAAATAATTTTTCGAAATACGATTAAGAAACTTTTATAAAATGCAACCAAATATACTTGACTGACATCAGAGACGATAATGTACATTTCATAAACTAAAAGGTTTTACAAATTGAACAAATCATAAAACAGTTTTTCTGTATTTTTGTTTTCATGGAAGTAAATAAAACCTAGATGTAATTTTATTTAAAAAAAACATTAAAACATATAATAAAATCATTTAAAAATTTGTTGCTCGGCAACTTTTAAAGTTACCTGACCATTTAGTATATTAGTACTGCTAAACTATCTAGTAGATTGTCTGATTATAATATTTTTTTATATTTTGAAAGTTTTCAATTGATTTCAATAGTTAATGACTGTTGTTCATTATTAAAGAAAGAGGCAAATAAATAATTACTTATTTAAAAAAAAAAGATTGAACATTTTTTTTATAAAAGTTGAATAAAAAACTACCACTCGACTTAATAAAGCAATTCCCACAACCACTTATTCCATTGCATTCATACCAACAAATGGAAAACCTAAACCATTTTTTCTTGCTTGAATTTCAAATTAAAATGTTAATAATTTTTCTAAAAAGAATTTCAAATAAAAATGTTAATAATTTTTCTAAAAAGAATTTCAAATGAAAATGTTGATAGTTTTATCTAGCTTGAATTTCAAATGAAAATGTTAATATTTTTTTAAACTTGAATTTCAAATTAAAATGTTAATCATTTTTCTAACTTGAATTTCAAACGAAAATGTTGATAATTTTATCTAGCTTGAATTTCAAATGAAAATGCTAATATTTTTTCTAACTTGAATTTCAAATTAAAATGTTAATCATTTTGTCCAATTTGAATTTCAAATGAAAGTGTTAATAATTTTGTCTAGCTTGAATTTCAAATTAAAATGCTAATAATTTTTCTAGCTTGAATTTCAAATGAAAATGTTAATCATTTTGTCCAATTTGAATTTCAAATGAAATGTTAATCATTTTGTCCAATTTGGATTTCAAATGAAAATGTTAATAATTTTGTCTAGCTTGAATTTCAAATGAAAATGTTAATAGTTTTGTCTAATTTGAATTATAAATGAAAATGTTGATAATTTTGTCAAATTTGAATTTCAAATGAAAATGTTAATAATTTTGTCTAATTTGAATCTCAAATGAAAATGTTGATAATTTTGTCTAGCTTGAATTTCAAATGAAAATGTTAATAATTTTTCTAACTTGAATTTCAAATGAAAATGTTGATTATTTTCACTAGCTTGAATCTCAAATGAAAATGCTAATCATTTTGTCCAATTTGAATTTCAAATGAAAATGTTAATCATTTTGTCTAGCTTGAATTTCAAATGAAAATGTTAATCATTTTGTCTAGCTTGAATTTCAAATGAAAATGTTAATAGTTTTGTCCAATTTGAATTTCAAATTAAAATGTTAATCATTTTGTCCAGTTTGAATTTCAAATAAAAATGTTAATAATTTTGTCTAACATGAATTTCAAATTAAAATGTTAATACTTTTGTCTAACTTGAATTTTAAATGAAATGTTCATTTTGTCTAATTTGAATTTCAAATGAAAACGTTAATAATTTTATCTAGTTTGAATTTCAAATGAAAATGTTAATAGTTTTGTCTAGCTTGAATTTTAAATGAAAATGTTAATAGTTTTCTAGCTTGAATTTAAAATGGCAATGGTTATAGTCGGATGCAGATGCACATACGTAAACTAGAAAAAATCTAGTAATTTCATCCAAAGCTAGAAAAAATTTATCTTGGCATTTTGTATTGCATCCGTTTTGTACAAACAAATTTCTTCAATTTTCTTGACAGCACAAGAAATTTTTATAAATTAATTTCGTGAAATACACGGTGAATTAAATAAATGTAGTTATTTACTGTTAAATAAGTTTTTAATACATAGGACAGCATATTTTTATGAAATGTTATTTATAAGTAAATATATGTATCTGACAGCGGCTAAATCTTAGTTTAAACACAATAATCGGCAAAAGCCTAGTTTAGGTACATTTAAAAAGTACTGAAAGTACTGAACAAGAAAGATATTATTACACAAAATAAATGAAATATTAATATTTTTCATGTTCAGTATTTTCAGTACTTTTTATACGTACATAAACTAGGCTTTTGCCGATTATTGTGCTTAAGCTAGGTTTTAGCCGTTGTCAGATCAGGGTGTAAATTGGGAAAAGGATGCAATTTTCAGAACTTTACTTGTTGAATATTTCATTGTTAGTTTAATAATAATTTTATAGCGTTAGATTTACGCTCGGTGTCAGATACATACATTTACTTAGAAATAACATTTCATAAAAATGTGATGTCCTATGTATTAAAACCTTATTAAACTGTAAATAACTACATTTATTTCATTCACCATATATTTCACGAAATCAATTTATATTAATTTTGTGGTGGGTATGGTATAAATTTGATCACCATTCGTTCATCCCAAGGTCAGTGTTAGGACTAGCACCTTCGGGAGCTAAATTATTTGAAATCCTGTAAAAACACAGGATAAAGTGATACTTCAAAAAAGTATAAATTAAAATAATAAAATTATTTTAAATAATCTAGAATCAACTTGCATCAAAAATGATTCCACGTCTCAGGATAACCTCCAACCCGAAGCCGAGATTTAAATAAGCTCGAAGCCGAGCAATTAACAAGCTCGAAGTCATCCATTACTAAAGAATAATTCTTAGTACAGAAGAAAACTTCGACCAAGATGTCCGACAAATTTTTTGTGACGAGGAAATACAACAAAGCCTCCAATCAAACTTCATGAAATAATTTTGTTATTTATCAACATTTGTTAACCCTTATACATATTGTATATTTTCTGAATAAAATTGTCTAAACAACAGCTTCGATCAATCACTAAGAGGTCCCAAAGAACTCAAAGCCAAAAATCCAAAATTGCTCACACTGTGGACTACTTCATATGTCCCCAGCGCTTCAATTTATTTATATGTATTTTATTTCAAAATAACTTTGCAATTAAGTGAACTATATTTATTTTTTATGAAATAAAAACTTAAAAACGCACGTCCACATTAAAATAGAAAAGTCTTTTTTGTCATTTTGCCAAAAAATTAACCGTCTGATAACAAAAACAGTGTGAATACATTCAAAATAACTATGCGATAACAAAAACGGTGTAGTTCATTCAAAATAACAAAATAATGGTGTTAAGTACCTTAAATAATTAGCATTAAATTTAAAACCTAGTACTAAAAATTTTGTTTACCATAAATATATAGAGATTATAAGGGAAATTTCAGACAACGCGCAAAATAAGTAATGCCACCCTTAAAGTAGACTAATACCCAAGGCTAAAATAACGTATATTTCTTAAACCAGTTTTATCGAGCGCGCGAACATAGTGGCGAAGCTTTTTATATGGTTTACTTTTCGAAATATGACAAAAAGTGGTGTGGTGATGTGTCATAAAATTTCTTAATTATTGACTTTTAAGCAATGTTTGCTTAGAATAAAATGCCAGCCTTTTAATTTTAAGAATTATGGAATAAACTTTTAATTTCTAAAATTTACAGTTTTTTAAATAAAAACGTTTTTATTTGCAAGATATGGCAAACCATCTTTCTTATTTTTAATTTTATTTTGATTTTACAAGCATGTTCATTTAGAATGAAATATAGAATTATACATTGTAAACAACTTTGACTAAAAAAGTTTTTACACAAGTTTATAATTTTTGAGATAACAGCTATTGTAACCATTGTTTACGTCACGGACAAAACTGAATACAGCCGTGATCTCAATCGACTTTTTTCCACATCGATTCACTTTTCTACATTCAAATGCATTTATTCTACCTGTTTTCAAAAATTTGTGAATATACCTCAACAAGTAAATCCATTTCCTTAAATAAAATGATCCACCATTTTGGTTTTACGTTTTCAGATTTCACATCATCAAAAACAGCCAGTGTATATTTATAACGAATGATTTATTGTTTAAAACTAAACCAAAAACATTGTTTCACCAGTAAGCTATATAAAGAAACAATGTCATCATTTTTTTAGATATATGTAGCCTAGAATGGTATGATCGATCTACATTGTAAGTGTAGGGTGACATAGCCTAAATTGTTTTATTGCTTAAAGTTCTTATTTATCATTTTTCATCACCTATAATAGCCTAAATGTTAAAAAAAACAATTCCTTATCAATGTGCTACGATTTTCATTGAATCAATGTTAAAGATAAATATTTACCTGTTTTTAACCCATCATGATACGATTTGAAAATTTGTGATACGTTTTGAATGCGGAAAAGTGAATCGAATGCGGAACAAGTTTGTTACTTACAATAATATGATACAATGATTGGCTTCCAGGCCGAATACACCCAAACAAGTTTCACTGACATTTCAGAAATGATTTCGGACTGGGGACATATTGCTGGAATATCAGGGCTAGTGGTTGAATGTCCTATGATGTACCATGGTTTCAACAAGGTTGGCATAACTAAAAATAGAAAAGCGGTATTAGTGTTGAACAAGTAAGTTTTATATGGTAAAAAAAAGTCTGTCTTGAGCACAGTAGTTTTGGGCAATTTGAGGCTTAGTTTACAAAATAAAAAAAACTAGCTCTTTGTGGCACACTGCTTAGCTAATTAAATTTAATGAATTCAAAAATTGGTTGGGTAGTAGCTAGCAGGCTCCCAATTTTCTTGTATGATTTTCAATGCTTACATTCATTCTCCAAAGGTAGCATATGATTGTCGTAGTTTAATAATTTTGTTAAACATCTTTCAAATGTTTTTCATTAATGTTGCAATGTGTATTGTAATACAGTGTCCCATTCGCAGTTCTACATGCGTGCCCCCGCATATTCGGGGATTTTTTTCATAATTTCGACAATTTCATGAATTTATTAGGCCATTTTTTTACTAGAAAAATTCTCACATTCACCCTATCTGGTAATTAATTTTAAAATACCAATGTCAGTTATGAGCTTTCATTTCGTCACGTCACAAGCATTTTCATGCGCGAGAGTTTAAACAGCCTCTCTTTCAGTTGCGTCCTGGTCTCTCTCAGTATAGGCTCTCTGGTTTTGCCTCAGAGAGAGAGAAAAATCTTCCACGTGGTAAAACAGATTTACCTCAAAGAAAACAAGTTCCCACGCTGTTTCGAATTAGGCTTATGCATTTGATACTTTCACACACCCATATATATACTTATAAATGCATAATATATATACATATATATGTATATATACATACATATATATGTATATATATATATATACATATATATATATACATATATATGTAAGTATATATATGTATGTATATATATGTATATATATGTATATGT
>JARUHE010312873.1:0-11910 GCA_031471125.1 Archaeomysis grebnitzkii | reverse complement strand
CTCTGTTGAAGTAAAATTTGTTCGGAAAATTGTTATAACGTTTAAACAACGTTATCAGATGTTCATACAACGTTGGCTTCAATAATAATTCCATTGACAAGGGTTTGCAAAATACAACGTTATGTAAATGCTAGAAAATTTTAAAATAACGTTGTGATAATGAAATATCTTCACTACCGTCCACTAACACAGTAGTTTGATAATTGTAAAATAATTATTTTTCTATTTCAGTCCAAAGAGAAACTGACCTAAATACAAAATAAAGAACAGTTCGCTTACATTTCCATCAACACATTTGCCATTTATACCAGGCTAGAGTAATATATTTTACGAAATGTTTGAACAAACTCATTTTGGAATTAAAGTTATCTGAAATCATATAAAGTAAAGTAAACCAAAAGAGACTTGGTTTTGGCTTTCACTTAATGGAGATTCCTTGAATTTTTACTCTGTAAAATGCGAACTATTTACCTCTCTTTCCATATAAGTTTTAGCCATTGGTACTATTCTAACATTTAATCATAGATTTATTATGGAAAAATATTTCAATATTTAATTATAGATTTATTATGGGAAACATATTTTAATATTTAATCATAGATTTATTATGGAGACAAATTTTAATTTTTAATCATGGCTTTATTATGGGAACTATTTTATTATTTAATCATACATTTATTCTGCGTAAGTATTTTAATACTCAATCATAAATGTGTTGTATGTAGATATTTTAATGTTTAATCATATATTTATTATGTGAAAATATTTTAATATTTAATCATTGACTTATAATGGAGTATTTTAATATTTAATCATAGATTTATTATTTATTATAATGGGGTTCGGTTAAGCAACGTTGGTCTTGGTTAACCTTTAAATGTGCGATCGCCTATAGCTAGACTCGTTGGATTTTGTCGATATTTCAAATGGTCAAAAATAATTGCAACCGAAAAATGAGGATTTTAGCATAAGTTCTCAGATTTAGATAACAATTTCTTGAATGTTGAGTATACCTTCTCTCTTTTGTAGATGACCTTCAAGCTTATATCCGCATTCTCATTCTAATATTTCTTTCTTTTGTAAGTGTTTACAATAATTAATCTATTCTGATGTTCTTTCTATTATCTTTAAATTTTTTTATAATGGTGGTGTAGACTCAAAACATCGTTTAAAATAAGAGTCTTACCGAAATCAGTTCTATGGAAACAAATTATATAAATACCCTTAAAAAATAAAAATAAATAAAATCTAACCCCCCTCCTCCCAAAAAGGAAAAAACTTACCCTCCTCATCAGTAGTGTTGATGAGCAGCGCCGAGGGGGCCCCCGCCTCAATGTCTCGGAAGGGCACCAAGAAGACTTCGTAAAAAGTATTCGGTCTTAACCGGGGAAGGACGTAGCTGGACGCTCCCGCGTTCATCACCGTCACCGTCTGCCAAGGAGACAGGTTACCTTCGGGGCGGGGCTTACCCTCATGGGGGCGGGGCTTACCCTCGTGGGGGTGGGGCTTTGAAACTGGTTTTTCAGAGGGCATGGTCGGGTGAGGGGCCAAGTGGAGGGCTTGCAGTTGTGGTCGCGGTCGGTAGTGGACGTAAAGACCGTCTACTTTGCGACCTTCCTCTGTCACCTGAAGAAAAAAATGTTCGAGTTAGACTTTTAATTCTTTTGAGATATCATAAGAACTAAGGTACATTATAAATAACATTGATAACCTCTTAACAGATCAATAATGAGTATCATAAGGAACGAAATAAGTTAGAATTAATGTTTAAGAAAATTCTTATTCAAATATAACAACAATGAGTAAAACATGTTATAGCTATCATTGACAAAAATCTTTATTGAAGATGACCATCGAACTACTAAATAATTTTTGCCATAACGTGTGAAATACATTAACGTTAACATTAAAAACAAGTTTTTCGTCCGACATGAATGGGTTAATGAATAAATAATTTATGAATAGGAACTAAAGTATATTAAAGTTATTATTGAAACCAACCCTTATCGTATTGGACGAATTCGTCCCTTGGTGTGTTAAAGATTTCTTAAAATATTCATTAAAGTCTGATTTCATAAATGAGTTTTATGCTAAACGTCTCTTCCTTCCCCCGAGATTAATTTAATTTCCATCTCAAATTACATAATTAAATCTATCTGATTAATATTTCTTTTTTTTTCTTCTCAAATACTTTACGACTTTGATTAATTTTTATAAACAATGAAAATAACAATGGCTCTTCTCTTTATTAAGTTAATTAAATACATATTTATGACAGCAATCTTCTCATATCGTATATAAAAACAAAATAAATATGTGAAAAATTATATTTATTATCAAAACATTTGTGCAATAACGAATACTTAACTTGATAATGTAATCATTAATAAAATTGTGATGTCTTATATATATTGTATTTACAACTAAACTGTATATGTGTATCGTATAAACATAATAATAGTGGATACACAATAAATGTCTAACACTTGATTTTCTAAATAAATATCAAATGAGATAGCAATAAACAAGCTTTAAGTATCCACTTCTATTTCAGACACATTATTGCAAGTTTCACATCACATACTTTATCTCTCCAAAAAATCAGTTTATCGTAAATTATGATAGTATTAACCAACCTATAAAGCGGTTTAAAGTATTTGTATAAAAAAACTACCATTGTGTATAATAATAAAAATTGTGATAAGTGTATAAATCCTTGGACTTTAGTAACATAGAATTTTGAGATTAATTTATAACGCAAATTAACTAAATACGCGATTGTTTTTATGGATATAAATGACGTCTGTAGAAACAAAAAACACATGTAATCTTGCATCCAATGTATGTATATAGTGATAAGATACGATTTCCAATCTAATTACAAGCATAACATGAACTTTGGACATAGCGGATGCCATAAAAGAGATTTTAAAATGTGAGGACTTTGGTCGTTTTGCCATGGTATGAACACCAAAGATAAAACTAATAAGAAGAAAGGAAAGAATCGCATGACGGACGAGTATCGATGAACAGCAAAACCCGTTTGATCTAGTTCGAAGATCAGAGGGTTTGAGGTGTATGAGGGAGAAAGGTGTAGGTGATAAATAGGTAAAACTTGCACAAAATATGTACACAATTGTAACCTCCGAAGTTAACAGCTGTGTTGGAATAACATAAGTCTTCCATATAAGAGTTAAATGCATACATGAAGGAACAACATTAAGCTCATACAGCTTCGATTTAATAACGGATTTTTTAAATGAAGAAGTCTAAGAAGACGCACCTTGGCCAATACTCTTCGCAGGTGATATTGCCCTGTTGTACAAGCAGAGTTTAGCAGCCAACGCGCGTCGTTTCAAACCTGCTTTGAGTTGATGTGATATTTGTCAGTAACAAATCCAATCTAAATGTTATTAAAACGTTGAATGTTCGTTTGTTGAGCTATGGTTATACATATTACTTCCACTATTAATGAAACGTTGAGTACAGGTTTGTTGTGGAATTGGTACAAACAGACGTTTCAGAAACGTTAAATAATGGTTAGGTGAAAGAACGTTAAAAGTGTTCTTATAACGTAGACTTCATTAATAACTTCAACAACAAAATTTTTGCAAAAATACAACTTTGTACAAATGTTAAAAGTTTCTAAAATAACGTTGTGACAACATCTATTCTTTTTGGTCCCAGTGGACCAGGCTATGGGTGCAAGTTCAGCACATTCACCGCCGGTGTTTGCCAACAGCATCTGGTGTTTCCAGGTGGTCAACCATCCAATTACTAACCAGACCCAACGTTGCTTAACTTCGCTGATCAAACGGCAAGTGGTGTTTCAACGTGGCCAAGGCTGTTGATGTGACAACACCAAAAACACCAAATCATAACAATAATATCAATTATAAAAAAAAGAAATGTTTAATTGAAACACATTCTATAGTGAAGCAAAATTGTAGAACAAACATAATAAATAAATAATTGTTATTGACAGTCACTGAAGGATAAAGAATTTAAGTGACTCAAATGAAATAAATTACATTACCATAAATGAAAGTGAATTCAATCATTTATCCCCTACTTAACTAAGCAAAGAAACAACAACATTAACATGTTATGTCTACATAATAAATTAAATACACTTATGCAACCACACGCACACACATGCAATGCAGCATAGTCGGTCACATTAATGATATTTATAGAAATTTGTTGAATCAGTCACCAAATAAACGAAGAAACAGATCAAAAAGTTTTAAATTGTGATAAAGACCCAAATCTGAGAAGATTGTCGTTTTATTTTAGTGGAATATGGCTAGATGAAGATGTATATATAGTCTCCCTAAACCACAACCAGCTTAATATATATATATATATATATATATTAAGCTGGTTGTGGCTTAGGAAGACTTTCGTACTGAAATATGTGATGATAGGGGTACACATGTAATAAGGCGACATCGTTAAGGGGTCGCGCTTTGAATTGCTATTTTTAGGTATTAAATCAAATTATAATTAAAAATCCTATTGCCGTAATACGCTCAGACATACTCTGTCAAAGTTTCAATAACAATAAATCATATATATATCATACATGCAGTTTAATTCTAAATTTTATATATATATATATATATATATATCTTCAGTTTCTCCACCTAGTTAAAATTTATATAATCAACATTTAATTTAGTAAGCAACAGGATAGGTAAAGACAATAAAGGTTTATTGCATTTCGATGGTCATCCTCTCGTCAGGACTATTTAATCTTTACAAGCGTTGTCTATTTTATAAAATTTACATATTAACCATACATACAATTTAGATGTTTATTTTTATTCTGTATCAAATTGATTTCAGGTTTTGGTGTTTATTGTTTATTTTTAATTAGCATATTTATATTTTATTTTCTCATGTCTACCGTTTTCTTTTTTAAAAAATTGAAATTTATTTTTACCAATGTCAAAGAAAGACTCAGTAGAACAACCTCCCATGTCATACAATGGCAGAAATGGACAGCTAGCTCTATGCCACTATAGATACAATGTATAATACCATGGCATTTTTGAATTGAGTTGAAAGGAGGTTTGTTAACAACAAACCCAATGTAAACTTTATTAAAACGTTGAACTTGGAAAACCTTTGTACTTGGAATTGTTATTGAATTCAACGTTGTAAAAATGTAATAACTGGCCTTACAAATTTTACTCCAACCAGCTTAAATATAACGTTGTATCAACATTTTTAGTATAACGTTGTTCCAACTAGCCATTATTTAACGTGTGTTGAGCTATGATTACATTAACGACGGTAATGAAACGTTGAGCACAGGTTTGATGTAGAGTAATTATAATTACAGGCGTTTCATAAACGTTAAATAATGGCTAGTTGGAACAACGTTATTTTTTAGATGTTTATATAACGTTGTGTTGGAATTGGTTAGAGTAAAATGTGTAGATAAAGTTTTTATAACGTTTAAACAACGTTATCAGATGTTCATAGAACGTTGACCAGAATAATAATTCCAACGACGAAGGTTTTGTGTAAATATCACAACTTTTTGAAATAATGTTGTGACAACATTAAAATGCTCGTTGGGTCAATGTCGATATATAAAAAGTTAGGTAAATTAAATTAAAAAACTAATTTGATTTTAAGTTATCTTAGATGTTAAGAAATGATCGATGGCCGGAAAGTTTTTGAAAAAAATAGTGATTTCTTGCAGAATAAATTTGAATGAAAAACTTTTTATGACCATCCTAAACATAATAAAGTATAATTGTTGTTTGCCTCATTTTTCTCATATGAAGCAAAAAGTAAGAAAAGTTTTGAATTTCTAAACTTATTTAAGTGATAAACAAGTTAATGAAGTTGTAAACTTTAAGACGTAAGAATTATCTGAAGACCCAAATCATAAAATGTGAAAGAAATTAAGTTTTCATCTCTTCTTTGACAAAATAACTTTTTTTACAATATAGCTTATTACATTCATGTATTTTGTGCCAAGTTGACATATAAGACATTGTTATTCTTATATCAACTGTTTTTTAAGAAGGTACATTCAACGTATGAATGTATTATTAAGCAATATATAGATAAAAAATAACACAAGTGAGGTAAGCTCTATGTTATTCGAATGAGATCTACATTACTTGTCTTATTGTTGATCAACTTCATCAATTAATGATTGGTAAACAAGTATAAATTGTTTTTATTGTAGGAACATATAATATACAACATTGATAATACGAAATAATTTATATAGAGTAAAAATTGTTCTTTCTGTAAACAAAATATTGCATTTGTTCATATTGTTCATATTGTTCGTTTGTTCAATACACCTGGCTTTGGTGACCCCTAAATAGTGAGTAGCAACTGAAAAAAGTTTGTTTTCATTTGATTGTTGAAAATATTTTTCCAGAAGTATTTTCGTAACACAGACATGTGAAGTGAAGGATTTACATTGAAGTGATAAAAAAACTTTATTAATTAACTTCGGTAAACAGTTTTTTTTCTAAAGTTTCACCTTTGTGAAAACTTTAGAAAATTTAATTGTTCCAAAAATTACTTCATTGTTTTATTTTAACCTTAACTTATCCAATTTATTTCCATTGAAAACACATTTTCTGCTGATTTTCATTTAAATATTTTACGTTTATGACAGTTTTGAAATCTAGCTCATGCCAGCCTCAATCAAATCCTGTGTTGGAAGCTGTAGAGCAGGTCAAAAAATTATCAACGTAATATAGCCACAAGAATTAAATAAAACAAACACCAACGTAATATAGCCACAACAATCAAGTACATTTGAGCCAGTAAAACAATCAGTTTTACAGTTTTAAACTTTAATTTTCATTAGACAAACAAACATAAAATTATAAACTTTATTTTTTTATATGATTTTGTTTTTTCAATATAAGAAAAAAGTTTGTCTGACAAACTTTCACTTCAACCAATTGCATGCTAGCTTTTAGCAACAACTATGTCACCTTTAAATATATACTTTAAATATATACTTTAAATATATACTTTAAATATATAATTTAAATATATACTTTAAATATATACTTTAAATATATACTTTTAGCAACAACTATGTCACTTTAAATATATACTTTCGGTCTGTTATTTACAATGAAAGTTTAGCCATTATGGAAATGTTGCCCGAACGTTTGCAAATTATCGATGAGAGCAAAGCTTGATGTGCTTTAAGTTCAAAGTTTTTAACTACAGTTTTTTTAGTATATGTAAGGCGAAAAACACAAAAAACTATTTATTAAAAATGGCACATTTCATAAAGTAAAAATACAAAAAAAACTAAGCTTAGTTTATTACAATGTTTTTATACTTCATTTATTTTTCGGAAACTATATACAGGCGATCCTTGTTTTAACGTACAGGCGCTGTATGTTATAGTATAAATATTGTAAAGCTTTCAAGTACAGTAGTTTATATCAATCTATGTTAGTGAAGGGATGACTAGAAAAAAACTTTTGCAGCTCAAAATATTGAATGTAAGGACAACCAATATTAATAAAAGTAATGCACAATTGAAAGAGAATGAAATACAAAAATTAATTCTATATGAAACAATTATTTTTTTAAATCTTTAGTGTCGTTAACCTGAGTCACTGTACTAATCCGAGGCGTGTTTGTCGTTAATGTGAGGTGTGTTATGTACGTTAAAGCGGGAATAGTATGTATTGTTTCCCTAGTTTTGGAGTTTTTAAGCTTCCAATACAAAATTATGGCAATACTTTTCAAATTACTTTTAGAATAATATTTGTTTGATACATTTTTATGAGTTGTTATTCTAATACAAACAATACTCAAAATTTTGAAATTACCATTAGAAAAAATAAATTGTATTTTATGATGATGTAATATATTCTCTTTTTTGAACAACATTGGTTATACTTTTACCAATAATTATTGTGTTTTCATATAAGGCAAGTTTTCAATCACAAATTAACTTATTTTAATTTAGCCTCTCTTAAATGTAAGGTATATAATATTGAGAGAAGCGATTAACTACAAATCATTTATAAAAATACTTTTTAAAGTTGAACCTGTTGTCTGAACTTTTATGTTTGCAATGTTACTTAAAACTGTGAAATGAATATGGTCAGAGTTTCAATTCATGGTCTTACATTCATTCATTAAGTTTCAAATAAAATAAATCAAACTTGTTGCACTGAATTATGATTTTGAAATTAATTATATTTTCCCCATTAACTAGTTTTTTCTTCATTATTTTAATATGAGCTGTCGGTTTTCAGTAAAAAGTCGAATGTACCTAGCAAATAATAGTACAGTAAAGGACAAGATGAAAACATAAATTATTACATACAACAGATCAAATTTGGAAAAATACTTCAAAATTGTTGAACAGTATCATCAAATCACAAAAATATAATTTACACAAAATGAAGATTCAAAAACCGAATCAGAAGAACGTATAATGTAATCATTATTTTTATTTACAAAATTATTATCGATTTAACCTCTATACAAAAGTTGCGAAAAAGGAAGTACAACCACAGTGACTAGAAAATCAAATGTTATATAAAATATATTTATAAATAACTTTAATACGACTGTATAATATTGGATTTATTTTTAAATACCAAACATATATTTTACTTTCAGGTTATTTGTATATCTAATATTTAAGATAGCTCAATACTCTGAATGTTTTAAGAAAAAAATTACAATAAAATTTCGTCCTTTTCAAAATAAATATTTTTCCTGTTATTTATCAAGTTTTCTTATTATAATAAGGTTGTACAGTGATTGGCAGATCAATCTGACTGTGCATACAGTATATCAAAGTTGGTGTGTAAGGTTTAAGACTAAGCCTGAGTCAAATATAACTAATCGCACATTTTATAAAGCAAGTTTTGTAATTAATTATTTTCAAAAAATTGATAAATGTCACGTCATTCTTCAAAGTTTGTCGTTTTCATTTTCATAAACTGAAAATATTCTAAATATAATCAGAATTTGTTTTAGTTCGTATACATAGGCAATGTTGTAGAAATTAATTGTTTATTATATTACAAAATAAATAAGTTTAAATTTGTTTAAATCGAAATAATTACCCAATGAAGATTACATTTAGTTTATGACTTTGCGGGCATTAATGTGAAAGAAGTTTTTAACAGCCGTCCAGGGTTCGTTCTTCAAATTACGTAAACAATGGAGCTTTATCCAAATGTACAACCATGGACGGCCGAGGGCAGCAAGTTAAAAACTTCTTTCACATTAACGCACGCAAAGTCATAAACTAGTGTTCACCAGAGAGTGATTATCATTACTACATTTAGTATTTAAGCATGTAATGTTGTATGAAAATAAAGGTTTCAACTAATTTCATAATAATGCTGTTAAGTTTGATAACAAATTAGGATAATATGTGATGTTAGTTTCATTAAAGCTCATCTAATATTATTTCTAAAAATGTAAAAGTGTGTCATCTTAACAGAAACATTAAATAAATATAAAAACTATGATGTCACACCTTTTTTTATTTTGTTTCGAATATAATTAAGTAAAGAATTGGCCTATGGGCGGAGTTAAGTTTTGTGCATATGTGTGATTAATTTTTTAGTTAAATAATAAATAAACATACAGTAAATTTGTTTTAATTAATGAATAATTATTAAATAAGGACATTTTATATAAATTATTCTATTATTTAACAACTACAGGGTGTTCAATAATTAATGCAACCAAGCTTATAGCTTATATTTATTCAAAATACATAAATTATAAAACAAAACAAAAAAGAACAAGTGAATAGTAGTCCAAATTATATGTAATTCAATTATTATTCAATATGCTCTCCATTTGCATCAATTTCTTAAGGCCTGTTCTCAACCGACTTTTCCGTGTATCGTGATGGGTTAAAAACACATACATATTTCTCTTCAACATTGATTCAATGAAAATCGTAGCACATTGATAAAGAATTGTTTTTGTTTTAACATTTAAGCTATTATAGGTAATGAAATATGATAAATAAGAAATTTAAACGATAAAACAATTTAAGCTAGGCTATGTCACTCTACACTTACAGCGTATATCGATCATGATATATCATTCTAAGCTAACTATATTTTGATAACAAATATATTTGTTAATGTATTTATAAAAAAATGTTATCTTGAATAATACATTGTATTTATAAAGAAATGATTTTTTAAAATCCCAAATAGGTTTATGTTTTAAATAACAACAGTGAATGTAACTAAAAAGTAGCTAGCAAAGACATTCAAATTTACTCAGTGTTTATGAGAAATAACAACATATGAAATTATTTAATAGATATTTGTGCAAAAAGTTGTAATATAATTTAATAAATTTATTTCTCTAATTTAAAAATAAAGAATACACTATTATAATAGTTATAACATTTTAAATAAAATAGTAATATCATTTGAATGGAACAATTACCATACACTACTGATTTCAGTTTAAACATGGCCGACCATGAGATCGACACTTGAGTTTCTGTTGTGTGAAAATGCGTGTGTAAGTGTTAACACTTTAAGAATTAAGTTTATAAATCCCAAAATAAAATTAATAGTCCAAGATACAAATGTTTAAAAATAATTGTAAAATTTATTTTATTTGGAGGTTGCCAAAAACAGAATTTAAGATTAAATGTACTTTAACTTGAAATTTTTGTACTTTCTTAGCAATCTTCGTGATTTGCTGCATCTCAAACTTTGTTTTCATTTCTTGGAGAAAAATACTTTTTTGACACCCTGTTTATAAATGTCTATGGAAACGGGGACATTGATTCTTTATATAGCCTACTGGTGAAACAATGTTTTTGGTTTAGTTTTAAACAATAAACCATTCGTTAGAAATATACACTGGCTGTTTTTAATCAGGAGAAATCTGAAAACATAAAAGCAAAATAGCCGCTCACCTTATTTCAGGAAATTGATTCACTTGTAGAGGTATATTCAAAACTTGATCGAATTGTTGATTCAAACGTTGATTAGTACTAAAAAGTACTGAAATTATGGCGAATAATCATGTGTTTTTAACTCGTTGTGAATACAATTTGAAAACATGATACGTTCGGTAGACGGAAATTTTTTAAAGCTCGTAGACAATACATTGAAAAGAGATGCGATGCGGAAAAAACGTCGGTTGAGAACAGGCCTTATGCTACCAGTTGTGTTTCCAATGTTATGGCTGGTATCTATGCTACCAGTTGTGTTTCCAATGTTATGGCTGGTATCTATGCTACCAGTTGTGTTTCCAATGTTTTTTTGTAACTAACAAAAATTCCTGGCAGGTATGTACAAGACCTGTGTAGAGTCGACGTTGGCTTAGTGACATAAAATTTGTATTGTAACAGCTTGGTGTTGTAACGCTTTGATATGCAGTTGTTTAGAGTTGTAGAATGTTGGTGTTCAAACAATTTATTTATGTAAATACTTGTTGCTATAAATAGATTTGTTATTTAGCTGTTTTTGGAAAACCAGCTTCTATAAATGACTTAGGATTGTTGTTGTTGCCCCAACAACTCTGCCGAAATTCTGCCATTTTTAGAAACAAAATCAATTTCTAGAAAAGTTTATTTAAATAAAAAAAAAGAAAAACATTTTACATTTGTTTCACTAACGATTTTTTTTGTGAAATGAACATTTATTTATTCAATTCATGGTTAACCAAGATTTTTATTTGAAGGTTTAGAGAAAAAATTATTTAAAACAAATGAAAGAACTGGAGATTCTAATGTAAAATCCTGAAGGACATTTTTGCCAAAAACGTAGATTTTTTAAATAATAGACATTTTAAGGATTTTTTAGACTTACCCAATTCATCATTTTATTGTTGTTGTTGTTGTTGTTGTTGTTGTTGTTGTTGTTGTTGTTGTTGTTGTTGTTGTTGTTGTTGTTGTTG
>JARUHE010312862.1:0-11911 GCA_031471125.1 Archaeomysis grebnitzkii | reverse complement strand
TATTGTAGTTTGAAAGTGCTGAATACCCTCCGGGTGCAGCGCTGGGCATTGGCCCCTTTATTTATATAATCAATCAACCTGGCTGCTCCTTCGAGAATATCAGAGTTTGCAGCAGCCAGTTTTTATCGAATGACAGTCACCTCATTAAATGCATGTGTTCGCAGTCATGCAAAGTTCTTACCCATGAACTTCAAGGGTAGTTCGAGGCATATGTTTGTCATCCCAGCCTTGCCCGATCACCCGTCCCTTTGCCCAGTCACCTACCTAAAGGACTTTCTCCTCTGCAATGCCACCCGGATCGCGAGGTCGTTCTGAAAGGCTGTAGATTGATCAGAGGGGTAAACTCTTATTACAACCGACACTGCGCAGATATATCCACGAGATTATCTTTACCGCAGATCCTTCGGCATTGATGAAAGGGACCCGATTTCATGCGAGCGATGGCTCCATCGGTGCTGGATTTCAGAAGTTTTTCCATAGATGTTATCATGTATCAAATGAATTGGAGTCACCAGTCAGTGTTTCTGCAACATTATGCAAAGTTAAATGTTCAGAATCATTTAGCATGTGTGGCTGAGGGCATTTCCTTTACGGATTTTTTCAATACTAAATGAATGCTGGGAAGTATTATCAGGAAATGAAATTATATTTTAAGAAAAAGTAGGCACCTTTTCCGATTGATTAGGAGTAAATTCTTATCGTTTTTCAGTTCTGGGACTCGTGCGTAAGGTGTTTTTGTAAGTAAATATGATTGTTTTTCATTTTTTGGTGTGAATGAGCTCTGGTGATGTACAGTATGCCAGATTTCGGCTATCATTTCTACGTTAAATTCATTTATGTTATAAATTCCATTTTTCATAAATTCAAAAGTTTTAGCCAAAAATCAGAATGTTTGTTTACTTCACACGAGATTGACGGTCATCCAAGGTTTTTTATTTTTATGTTAGTGTGTAGCACATAGATGCTGCCATTTTGTCTGCATCGGTGGCATGAACCTTTGTTCAAGTCCTTTTTGTTTTAGATTTATAGAAATATTTATTTGGAATAAATCAATCTATGCAATCCATATTCCTTATTAAACTGTGTTTGAAAAAACAGCTTCAATAAAAAATCTTTGATTGTTGTTGGTGCTTTTGTTGAACTCGACCTAAATTTTGCCATGTTTTCAAAGTAATAAAAAAAAAGTCTTTTATAGAAAAGTTTGCTTAACCCCTTCCCCGGCAGAAACGTGTATACACGTTTTCATAAAATGTTCTTTTTTCAGTCGTCGACGAGTATACTCGTCTAAAACTTTACCTTCAAAAACCAGCTACATACGTATATACTTGTCGATAAATTAGTGTGAAAAAGAAACGTTTTTAACAAAAAAATTGTTGGGGAAGGGGTTAAATAAAAAATAAAGAACATAACATTCTACACTGTTGTCAATAAGGATTTTTTTTTGTTAATCAGTATTTACTTATTAAACCATATATTTTATAAGAAATTTTAAATTCGTGGTTAACCAAAATTTTTATTTGAAGGCTTAGAGAAAAGTTTATTTGAAACAAATGAAAATATATATTTTTTTAAATAATAGACTGTTATGACTTATCCAATTTATCATCAAATTCATTGTTAACCAAAAATTTTATTTGAAGGCTTAGAGACAATTTTATTGGAAGTAAATGAAATAAAAGTGTTATGTTAATATATAGCTTTGTATTCAACAATTACACCATTTTAGGAACTTTTTTAACTTACAAACACCGTTTTGTAAATCAAATGTTTCCATTTTTATTTTAAGGCCTTTTCAGAGTTATAAAATGTTCTTTCAGCTTGACCTAAGTAAATTCTCATTTAATATATAATTTTATTCAGTTTCAGTTATTTATTAAATAAAACTTTTTGTTTTAATTTATTTTAATTGTTTCAAAATATTTTCCTTAATTCCTTCTTACTAGATGAAATGGGAACCAGAATTGATGACCTCGAGAGAAATATAGCTGACCTTATGACTCAAACAGGACCAGAAGATGTTGATAAATGAATGTGACATTCTAGCTTTATAATATTTTTATACTTTTAGAAATGTGTCAATGGAAATAACCAATGTTTTTTTTGGCCTTCATAAGTTGTAGTAACATGTTGAAAAAATCGTCAATTATATTTATAAACATCTTTCAAATAAATATGTACTACCTTGATTATGTGATTGATTTTACATTCCTATAATAATTGTGTATTTAAATACTTAGATAATGGTTCTGATAAGTTAATATGTTGTATAAAATCAAACATTTCGAATAAGTGCAAATATTTTTCATAATGTTGTGAATATTTAATTGTAAAGATTATACACAACTATATAATCAAATCCATAGCATTTTGAAGTAGTTATATCATTATTTCTCTATAGACTTCAATAAATTGTCAGAATACTCATGGTTGAATAATTCTTATGATGCCTTATGGATTGAAAATAGTACAAGTGAGGTAAGCTCTATTTTATTTGAATATGGGTTATCTCACTTGTGCTTTTGTTGATCCGTATATTCATTGTCTAAACGTGATGTCTTATCTAGTTGCTTTTGTTGAAATATTGTGATTTTTGTAAACTCTAAACTAAATATCTATTCATATAATTTATTGTTAGTAGCTTACACAGGTTCAGTAGAAAAATTCTTGACAAACTTTTTTAATTTAACTTGTTTATGATTGATTGTGCTCAAACTTTCTTTCTACATCTGTATATCATTATATAGAAGCTTCCATAATTGTATTCAAATAGAATTTTCTGAAATTATGTAACCTTTATGATTGTATTCAAATAAAATTTTCTAAAATTGTGTAACCTTTATGATTGTTCTTCAACAATTTAATTTTTTATGTATCCATAAATATGAAATTTAATGGAAACAAAAATGACAAACCCAGCATTTTTGAATAAAATTATAAAATAAATTTTCAACTATGTTGCAAATTCATAAATGAATTGATTGCTAATAGGAAAATTAATATATTTGATGCTTGTCTAAATTCTCTAACATGATGGAAACTGTTATTAGATTAATTATAAATAAATATTCATTAATTCTAAAAAGTTGATGCTCTGAAAAAAACAAGTCATTTATTTCAAGGATAATAGTTTATTTATCTCATTTCATTTAGGTTAAATTCCTATTTCAAGTGAAGTGTTAGAAATAATTATTTGTCAATGTTTTTTTTCAGTTTAATTTGTATACATAAATTCCTTCACTGCAATATGTTAAAGAAAAGAATGGATACTTTAAATGGAAGAGTAGTTTATAGGTTTTGAAATTAACATGATCATATGTATGAGTTTACTCCACTTTATAAGGGAAGGAGTTAATCAGCACTTCTACAGTATGTAAGTAATGTGCATTTTCTAATTTATTCAAATTAAATATGATGTACAAATGAGTGAAGTAATTGAAAGTAAGGTTCTATTGCAATAATAAGTATGTTAAAATTATACTTTAAAAAAAGCATTACCAATACAAACAAATTCTAAAAATACAATTAATAAATTTTCTCAATCTAATCTTTTATTGTTATCCTGTAATTTGATGGTTTTTAGTTTATAAAAAAAGGTTTTCCAGGGATGTACAAATATATACAAAGCTATAGCATGCACCTCTCTTTAGGGGATGCAGTCTTTGCTATTTTATAGATTGCAGCTGGTGGAGCTTTGAATTTGCTATAGGATAATTTTGCTAAAAATACCTCTTGTAATGAAAGTCAGTAGTGGGCCGCACCCAAACACTGAGCGTGCCTCAATGCAGCCCGCGGGATGGACAACCCTGCACTAGGTCATACGTGGTGGAGTTCAGGCAAATCCTGTCTAATTAAAATTTATTGCTCCCTTATGAGATATATCTTACACTACGGGTCACTTTTATACGAGACTTTTTACTTAAATTGGATCGGGTGCAGTATAAGGGAATACGGATGTGTATTGGTGCTCTGAAGTGTTCTACAGTAGATCATCTGGATGCTGAATGCGGTATTATGCCTTTAAAATTTAGGAGATTTTTCGTATCCGATATCAGTAAATACACCGAGATCATCTTATTGCGATGATGTCTAGAGATTATTATCCTTATCATTTGTATGAGATTCGACCTTATCTTAGTTCGGCTGGATGGTAAAATTTATTGGTGGGGATCATGAAGAATTTGTAAATATAGGGCGAATATCAGAGTCTGTAAAGTGCGATGTTGCCTCCAGTTGTTCCTATAATTTTTCCCTCTAGACTGGGAAGAGGGTTTGTACCTTTTTTTTATCGGGCTGAGTTGGATGCCATAATGGTACTTTCACAGGAAACGGTTCAAATTTTTATGGTTGATGGTGGTATGATTTTTGACTGTGAAGGATATGTTTATTGATTATCAGATGACCTAAATATTTTTTTCGGTTTATATGGGATCAAAAGGGCTCTAAAATTGCTGGTTCAAATGGGTTGCGACGTGTTTGTATTTGTTAGTGACAGTTTACTTACTTGCAATTAAAAATAAATCTCACTATATTGTAACCCAAGTTTCACTCCTAATGGAAAATTGTGATGTGAAATTCGTATGAGTTCCTGGCCATGTAAACATCAGAGGTAATGAAAGAGCAGATTTTCTTGCAAAGAGTATGCTGGAGCATCAGGTCATTACAGTTGTAGGAAATTCAGCGGAAGATGTGTAATCGGTTTTGGAATATAGAACTCCTTGCTACGTGATTTGAAAGATCGCCTGTATATATGACCTTCTTCTATTAGGAAGGTTAGAACTGAGGAGGTAGTCTTGGCAAAGTCGAGACTTGGTTGCTGTTACATGACGGTTAAGCATTTCTTTAACAGAGAGGAACGGAGTTTGTCAGAGGTGTAATGCTCTCCTGACTCCTAAACAAATTAAAGAGAATTGCCCATATTTTATCGAGAGAGGCAGATTTTTGGAAATTAAATTCAGCTTACACAGTTAAAATACCCGTGATGTCGAAAATGTGAGATGCGAAATTACTAAAAAAAAATATAAATTTTTATTTTTAAAATGGATAAAGTATAGTGTACCATAAAATAAATAACCTGTGATTAAAAAAACAACAATATGTTATTGACAAACAGTTAAAATACCCGTGATGTCGAAAGTGTGAGATGCGAAATTACTAAGAAAATTAAAATATTTTTTTTTTAAATTGATAAAATATAAAGTGTACCATAAACTAAATAACCTGTGATTAAAAAAAATAATATGTTATTGATAAACAGTTAAAATAACCGTGATGTCGAAAGTGTGAGATAACAAATTTAATTATTATTACTTAAAACCTTAATGTATTTTTTAAAAAGCTGAAATATAAAGCTTATTATAGACCCAAGAACCTATTATTAAGAAAAATAACAATATATTATTGTTAAACAGTTAAAATACAGGTTGTGCCGAAAGTGTAGTAAACTAGGCTATATCCCCATTGCTAACATATAAATATTTGTCAATATTCAAGATCTTTTGAAAGTTTTTATTACTTTCAATGAAAATTAGAAACTAAGTTTCTTTAAGGACAGGCAAATGGCATTTGTATTTCATTCAATTATGATAGTTTATAATATATATAGGCTTTATATAATTAATTCACACCTAAATTGATCACAATTGAGCCTAACATTTATTTCATTCACAGTTTTTAAAAGATATATATATATATTCTGTTAAGCATGTTTTATTAAAACATAAAGACCATCTAGAATTTGACATTTTTTTATAGGTAGACTCCAATTTCTTAAAAAGATTTTTCAGGTCACTTGGACACTTTCTCAATAGGTCTCCAATATTCATTTGGAAAAATTATTTCAAGACGTTTTATCTAAATATATTTATTTCTCGGACATGTTTCAATGCATCTTGCATCATCATCAGCTAAAATATATACAAAACAAAATGAATTAAAAAATGAGATCAAAGTAAAAAAAGAAATTTTTTATTATGAATGATTATCTCGAAAATTAAAACAAGTTAAAATTCATATCAAAGTTGAAAACAAAATGAAAATATTAAAGAAACTAAAATAATACAATACTAAAATGCATAGTAAAATTGAATTAAAAGGAAAAACAAAACAAAAATCTTTTACATTAAAATATATGAAATTTAAAAAATTCTAAAAATGAAAAATATTTAATTGATCAAACAAAATTAAAATGATAAAAGGTTTGTGCTGGTATGTGGGAGTAAGTTGGCTTAAGGGTGTAGTGTAGATTGGTTAAAAAAATAATTCACTAGTTTGAAAATGTATATACAAGCAAAAATGAGGTTTATATCACATTTAGAAAAATGATACAAATGTTAATTTAGTTAATGTGTGTATCAAAACATTTCATATCAAAGATTTGACATTTATGTTTCATATACAGACACAATACAAATCCATCAATATACTAATTTTATATTTTTGTTCAAAACATAATAATTCAAAATTGTATATCGTTGGAGAACCAAGTTACATTTGAATTAACAGCTTCAGCTATAAATAATTTTTGTCATTAAAACATAAATACATTAAAATAAGAAATGAAAAGAACCTTCATCATGTGTATGGAAATTTTGTTACACACACAAAAATCAATAATTAACTGTACGAAATAACTACTAATATTAGCATTTCTATATATTGTTAACAGTATTATTATTATTAGCAATGTTGTTTATAGTATTATTATTACAATTATTATAACCATTATTGTGTTTGGTAATGTTATTATTATAGTATTTCTATTTTATATTTATATTCTATAGTATTTATATTAATTTCATTATCGTTATTACCACTATTTGTTTTAGTATTATTAATATAGCTTATAGTGTTGTATTGATAATGATAATTTTCATGGTAAGTAAGTGTGCTTAGATCTAGATAAATAAGTAAAATAAAAAATAAAAACAGTTTTAAATACAATTCTAAAGAGAACTAACAAACTAAAAAAAATTCTTTATATTTGAGTCCTTTATATTTTTTATTACAAAGTTTGCTATTTGCTAAAAATGAAATAGCAAGAAAAATCTGAAAGATCATCACTTTAGTACCGATAAAAACAAATTTAACCCAAACATTATTACCAAAGCGTTGATAAATTGATATTCTCTGAAGAGGCACTGCAAGTAGATGCATGCAGTGTTTTGAAGTGAAAAGCAGAACATCAGATGCATGCAAAAGCACTGTACTACTATGCAGTGCATTGAAGTGAAAACACACAACAACAGATACATGCAAAGGCACCGAGTTCGTATTCAGTGGTTTGAAATGAAAAGCACAATAGCAGAAAACACAGCAACAGATGCATATAAAATCACTGTACTACCATGCAGTGTTTTGAAGTGAAAAACACAACAACATATACACGCAAAGGCACCGAACTTGCATTCAGTAGTTTGAAATGGAAAGCACAACAACAAATCCATGCAAACGCACTGTACTACCATGCAGTGTTTTGAAGTGAAAAGCCCATCAACATATGCATGCAAAGGCACCAAATTTGCATTCAGTGGTTTGAAGTGAAAAGCACAACAGCAGACGCATGCAAAGACAGTATTTTCAAGTGAAAAACAACATAACATATGCACGCAAAGGTACCGAACTTGCATTCAGTAGTTTGAAGTGGAAAGCACAACATCAGATCCATGCAAACGCACTGTACTACCACGCAGTGTTTTGAAGTGAAAAGCACAGCAAAATATGCACGGAAAGGCACCGAACTTGCATGCAGTGTTTTGAAGTGAAAAAACACAACAACATATGCACGCAAAGGTACTGAACTTGCATTCAGTGGTTTGACGTGGAAAGCACAACAACAGATCCATGCAAAGGCAACGAACTTGCATGCAGTGTTTTGAAGTGAAAAGCAAAACAACAGATGCATGCAAAGGCACTGAACTCGCATGCAGCGTTTTGAAGTGAAAAGCAAAATAATAGTTGCATGCAAAGGCACTGAACTCGCATGCAGTGTTTTGAAGTGAAAAGCAAAACAATAGATGCCTGCAAAGGCACTGAACTTGCATGCAGTGTTTTGAAGTAAAAAGCAAAACAATAGATGCCTGCAAAGGCACTGAACTTGCATGCAGTGTTTTGAAGTGAAAAGCAAAACAAAAGATGCCTGCAAAGGCACTGAACTTGCATGCAGTGTTTTGAAGTGAAAAGCAAAACAAGAGATGAATGCAAAGGCACTGAACTCGCATGCATTGTTTTGAAGTGAAAAGCAAAACAAGAGATGAATGCAAAGGCACTGAACTCGCATGCAGTGTTTTGAAGTGAAAAGCACAACAGCAGGACAAATGGATTTGCATTGTGAAAGTCAATCAATTAATTGCCTCACAATTCCGTTCTGATTATGACAAAATTGACAGAAATTAACAAATCTTTCAAAACAATTCACGGATTCGTTTTCGTATATTATGACAGTCCATTCGCCACAATTTTTTTCTTTTTCAAGGTGGAGTCAAAATGTTTTATTTTGATTATATTTTGTTTTGTTAAATAATTCTAAATGAAAAATTAACCGAACGTAATTTTACACAACTCGTTACTTTCTCATGATGTGTTTCAAAATAAGAAATGTTTGCTTAAACTAGAAAATAAAATAAAAATACATAGCGTTGAAGAAGTATTTCTTAGTTGAACTTTCAATGTCAAATAAAATTGCATAGCAAAACTAGCAATCAAACACATATTATTTATTGAAAAACAAACTAAACATTTGTCATAGTAACAATGATTAAAAACTAAAAATTAATTCCATAATAACAAAACAACATGAACGGCATCATTAAACAATCGAAACTCTAATCAATGGGAAGAGAAGTCAGAAATAACAATGGAGTCGTAAACAAAACAATAAATGCTGGAATATATTTTTGATTAATGTGTTTTTAGGAAACTTAATTGTATACAGTCGTAAAATATCTTTTCGATCACTGTCATTACGACGTCTTTATAACCACGAAACATTTTTATCTTCCTCCTTAAAAATGATCCAATTTTGCAAACATTTTAGGGAAGGTTCCATGTGTATAATTACGGTCAGTTGCCTTCACTTATTACATTATTACAATAAATTATTCGTGGAACATTGACAAAATATATGGCAAATTTTCAGATATATATATATATATATATATACATATATATCATCATATCATTATATCAGCTAGACTGCTGGTTCGAAAGTTCATGGTTCGACCTTAGAAGAATCAAAAAGATTTATACATATACATGTATTATTTAAATCAACAACACAACTATTACCATCGCCGACAATAAAAATAGCAACAATAACAAAAAAATAACATTAAAAACAATAACAATAGCAACAAAAACAACATCAACAATAACAACATCAGCACCAACAATAATAACATTAACAACAATAACAATAATAATAATAATAATAACAACAATAACAACAACAATAACGTCAAAAACAACAACAATAACAACAATTATAAAAACAACAACAACTAGAACAAAAACAGCAATGACATCAACAATAACAAAAATAACACAATCATAATAACAATAAAAACACAAATATAAACAAACATCACAACAACAAGAACAAATAAATCAACAAAATCAACAATAACACAATTATAGTAACAATAACAACATAAATATAAAGAACAACAACAAAAACAAGAACAATAATAGCAACAACATTAACAATAACAACAATAACACAATCATAATAACAATAACAACAAAAACAATAACAACAACAAACAATAACAACAGCAACATCAACAACAACACAAATAACAACATCAACCGCAACAACAACAAAAACAATAACAAAAAACAACAACAACAACAACAACATTGTTATTATCAGCTAACCAACGGCGCAAGTGCGAGCGAAGTCTGGCAAAAGTTTGACAGGACTTGTGAATTAGCCGCAAAAAACAACAAAGTTTGCCTCGCATAGCAAAGCTATTATCAATATTGCTTTACAGTTTACCTTCAACAAAAAAAAACTTCAATTATATAAAACAAACTCCACAAACTTCTCTTTTGGATGTTTGTTTGGTTTCTAATTGACATAAAACGTTTGTGCTTGTTTGTTTGCTAAGTTGTAATTGGTATCAGATGTTTGTGCCTGTTTTTTTGGTAAGTTTTAATTGATATCGAACGTTTGTGCTTGTTTGTTTGGTAAGTTTAAATTGACATCAAATGTTTGTGCTTGTTTGTTTGCTAAGTTTTAATTGACATCAAACGTCTATGCTTGTTTGTTCGGTAAGTTTTAATTGACATCAAACGTTTATGCTGCTTTGTTTGGTAAGTTTTAATTGACATCAAATGTTTGTGCCTGTTTGTTTGGTAAGTTGTAATTGGTATCGAACGTTTGTGCTTGTTTGTTTGGTAAGTTGTAATTGACATCAAACGTTTCTGCTTGTTTGTTAGGTAAGTTCTAATTGACATCAAACGTTTGTGCTTGTTTGATTGGTAGATTCTAATTGACATCAAACGTTTGTGCTTGTTTGTTAGGTAAGTTCTAATTGACATCAAGCGTTTGTGCTTGTTTGTTTGGTAAATTATAATTAACATCAAACGTTTGTGCTTGTTTGTTAGGTAAGTTCTAATTGACATCAAACGTTTGTGCTTGTTTTTTTGGTAAATTCTAATTGACATCAAACGTTTGTGCTTGTTTGTTTGGTAAATTATAATTGACATCAAACGTTTGTGCTTGTTTTTTAGGTAAGTTCTAATTGACATCAAAAGTGTGTGCTTGTTTGTTTGGTAAATTCTAATTGACATCAAACGTTTGTGATTGTTTGTTAGGTAAGTTCTAATTGACATCAAACGTTTGTGCTTGTTTGATTTGTAAATAGCATCTCACGTGTGTGCTAGTTTGTTTATTTGGTTTGGTAATGGCATCGAACCAAACTTGCATGTATGTTTGTTTGGTTGGTTTTAATTGGCATCCACCCTGTGTGCTTGTTTGTTTGGTAAGTTTTAATTGGCATCAAATGCTTGTCCTTGTTTATTTGAAATTTATATTAAAGTATCTGGTATATTTGTGGTCAACGTATCTGGAAAGTCTCGGTCCATAATTCTTTATTGAGCATCTATGTTTTTTTTAACTATGGCTTACCCAAAGAAAAATCAGTCTTGCCATTAAGAGAAAATACAAGTGGAGCTCTCAGAATAGAAATTATATCCGTGCAAAGGCCGGTACAATTGAGAATATATTAATTAAACTAAGTGATTTGAAACATATCAATAATTTACTTGTATATTAATTCTATTATAATAAATTTTAAATAGTAATTCAATTTCATATATAATTTATTAAAGTATTTATAATAAATAATTATTTTAATCAATCTCAGACTAATTAATTATATTACCAATATATTGTAACTTTAACTTGGACGATAAATTAAACGGTTGCTCTAAGAGTGTTTTTTTCTGTTTCTTACTTACCTTCAACTTATAAGCAATATTAATCGATTTTGATAAATTGTTTTCTTTCAAGGTTTTGTTCAATTGACTAAAAACATTTTTCATGTTCATTTCATTAAGAAAAAATGTTTTCATTTATTACGTTAGTTTAGTTAAAGACTTCACATACATAAATAAAATTGAACAAAAACAAACAGACATAAACATAAGCAGACGTGAACACAAATAAACAAAAATAAACTGTGATGAGCATATATAAACATAAATAAACCTAAATAGACATAAATAAACCTAAATAGACATAAATAGACATAGATCGACATAAACAAACATAAATAGACATACATAGACATAGATCGACATAAATAAACATAAATAAATAAAAATGTTTGTGTGTCTGTGTGTGTGTGTGTGTGTGTGTGTGTGTGTGTGTGTGTGTGTGTATGTGTGTGTATGTGTGTGTGTGTGTGTGTGT